>JAHBCN010025246.1:0-11351 GCA_019359885.1 Listronotus oregonensis | reverse complement strand
AAAATACTTATAAAAGACGACAGATCCACGTCGGTGTGCAAGAATAGAAAAGTGCCCATCGGAAAAAAATTTAAACTTTTCATACTTCTTTAGGCCTAGTTTGAGACCATTTTTCTTTGTCACTTTTTTTATTCTGGGGCTTTTTCTTCAAATTTTTTTCGAAACACGTCGTTTTGACAACTTATAAAAAATATATAGATACTATTTTTTTTAATTGAATATTTTTAAGAATCTTAAGTGAAACGCGAAAATAAATTTCTTCTGAAAAAAAATAAGTCATTCAACATGTCTGCCACCTCGAATATGTCGAGAAAACGATTATAAAATAAAATAATTATTAATCAAAAAGATCCTTTTTTTTAGAAGCGGCAAAAACAACTTTTCATATTGTCTGACAATGATTGTTTTTCGATCGTCTAGTCTGACCACCAAAATTGTCAATTTTGTAACTACAAAAAATTTACTAATAACCATGAGACATTGAAAAATTTTAGGTAGAAAATCAGTACTTGCTTGCTTAAAAGCCGTGGGAGAGGTATAAGATTATTTATTTTTCGTAAATAAAATACAGGGTGCCCCAAAGAATATGTCGGCAATATCTGGGAATATAATAGAAAACCTAAAAATATTTAAACAAGTTCCCATAAACTTTTTTCCCACGACCCTCCTATACGGAGATACAGGTACATAACGGACGCCCCTGGAAATAGTTTTTTTTAATAACTTTTTAAATACTAGGTGTAAATTAATATTTTTTTAATATGATGGTTACTAGATAAGTCTTTTTTAAAAAGAACGCATTAAATCATTTTTGGTTATTTAGTTTGCCAGGGACGGACTAGCTCTGAACAATAGGAGCAATTTTTTAAACCCTAAAGGGTAAAAGCTCAACAATATTTTTTTTAAAGAAGCTTTAACCTTAAACAAAAAAAAAAGGTATTTTTGATTGACATCGAAAAAATCAACTGTTTACGATAAATATAGTAATTTTCCTAACAAGTGCAAAAGTGATACTTTTCCGCCCAACGCCATTGCAACAGAAAGTGCGGAAAAGTATTGCAAGCGTTAGAAAAAATTTTCCTACGAGCGTAAAAACATTTAAAGCAATGATTATTTTTTAAATTTGTTTAATCTGAAAGAACTACTACAACATAGTTATAAATGGGAATTATTTGTTGATAACATTTATAACAAAAGAACAGTTATTAGCATATTGTAAATTAATTGCAGAACCTGTAATTTCATTTAGCGGGTGGCTTATGGAAGCGCTTATTGTACGACTTGATGAAGGTTGACTTAGCTCAGGAGGGGAGTTGTTCATGGTCAATATTTTATTCGACATATCCTTTTTCTGATTTGTGGATTCATCAATGTAGCTCTCAGCTACAGCCGTTGATTTCCAGCCCCCAAATCGCTTGACATTGGTAATTCCTTCTCCAGAATCCGCTAACATAGTCGCAGAGGATCGACGAAAACTATGTCCAGTGTTCTCTTCTGGATTTTTTAATTTTAGGTATGCAGCAATTTCTGAAGGCATTTTACCTATTGAATTTATTCCCACACATTGCGTACTGCATGCTCCTTGTTTATACTGGACAAAAAAACGTCTGTGTGGGGTATGTGGTTTTCGCAAATTTGCATATTTACGGTACAATTGCAGATAAAGTCCGTTATTTGTTTCATCGGACACTACAAAGATTCTGGAAGTGTTATTTTTACTGTCAGGAATTTTCACCACTATCAAATTTTCATTATCCTGTATGTTATCAATCATTATTTTTGTAAGTTCATCTCTCCTACACCGGCTAATCCAAAATTGTAGCAACTTTTATTAGAAGGTAAATATTATCAGGTGCTTCTTTCATGAATCTTGAAACTTCTTCTTTGCTGAAAGTTTTGATTTTTTGGCCGGTATCCACGTTTTGGTGTTTAAGTAGTGATGTTAGTTTGAAATATGAACTTAAATCAAGGTTCCTTTTCACTTTGAGGACACATTTTAACATAGAGTACTTACTCATAAAGTATTAGGTTTATATGTTTTTGCAAATCCGCAAAATAGGCCAAGAACACTTCTTCTTGAATACTTTTTGTCCCCTTGCTGGAGCACCAGTTTTCGAAATGACTATATGGATTCTCATATTTTTCACGAGATTTTGCTGGTAATAAATTCAAACTTACGGTGTTTGCTGCATCCAGGATAAAATCTGGTAGCTCCTCATCGGAACTACTTATTTTAAATAATTATTTTTGTCGGATTTTTATTTAATTAAAAAAATATACTATGGCGCCTTTTCATTAAAAATGCTTGTTTGTATTGAAATTCATTTGTTCAATTGCTTGTTCATATGGAAACGAAGAAAAAATCTGACATGTGTTAAAATCACCAAGATTACATATTGTTGCTTGACTTGTCATAATCATTTATTATTATTATACAGGGTAATTAAAAAAATGTTTTTTTTTTTGTTTTAGTTTAAATATTGAAAATTACGAAGTAACAAACAAAAAAAGAGAATAAACTAAAACTTGCAATGGCTTCGTATATTGCATGAAATAGCCTACAATTACTAAAATACATATAAATCTTGCTTAGAAGATTTTATTAGTTTTATTTTTTCCGCAGGCGTGGAAAAGTTCATTTTTCCCCAACGCCGTGCGGAAAAGTGCAACTTTGCGCACTCAAATGCGTGCGGAAAAGTGGACTTTTCCGCATGCTCGTAGGAAAAATATTATGATTAGTATTATTTTTTACTTTATAAAGGGTGTTTTCTAATTGAACATCAATATTTAAGGAGGCAATTTTCGGGTCCATTTTAAGAAAAAACTTCATATGAACCTATAGGACATACGTGCATATGAAGTCTTAAAAATAAATTATTTATTTTTAAAAATTTTATCACCCTGCATCTCAAAATTTAAAACGCCACTATTTCTTTTAATATTGGTATGTTAAAATATATATTGTGCAATATCTTTCCAGCTACAATATCAACATAGTTTTGTTTCTGGGATTTCACTCGTGTTAACAAAAAAAGTACTACCATTTTTAGAAAAATAAAATGATTTACTCAAACACAACTTTTTTAGGGTGGATTTAAAATTCAACTCCTAGACGAACTAGAGAGGCCAGTATTAGACCTAACGCCCAGTATACAAGGGTCAGAGTTTATCGCTAATGATGCCACGTAAGTAAATTTCCTTTAATCTGCTTTTTAATTTACATAGCTTTTAAGGGCACCTTAAAGCCGCATTTACTTATGTAGATTAGTTTTAACCTATTGATATAAGCACAATCTGTACACAGCATTTTTTAAATTTATTCTTATTTTCTTTTGTAGCGCTCAAACATATCAAGTGCAATTACCGACTGACTTCACATGTGCCAACTGTACATTAAGACTGATTAGACAAGCACTCGAGTGGGGCAAGGGATATAAATTTTGGTCCTGCGCAGACGTTGATATTAAGACAAGTAAGTTCCGACTTAAAAAATATTAAATTTCCACTGTAGTCACAACACCGTAGTAGGTAATGGGTCGCTTCAGTCTGGGAACTTTTTTTCCTTTGATAAAAGCCGGCCTATAGGCTACAACCCTTTGATTAAAGCCGCTTTTGGGCTTCGGTGAACTTTAGCTCCATTTTTAAATAGCAATATTTTGATTTTTTTTCACTTATTTGTTACACCATAATAAAACAAAAAAATAATTTTTCACTGACATTATTACAAAATAAAATAATTTCTTTATTTCTCATATAAAATATACTAAAGTAATATGGTGGACTAACATGAAAAAAGTGAGAAAGAATACTTACAAAAAGAGATGATACGATGCCGTTTTGTTTACGATTTGCTCCTTAAATAAGCAGTGTTGCCAGATGTTTTCTAATAATTTGTTATTATTGGAGGTTGTTTTTTTCCATTTACCAGATATGAAGTTTTTTTAAAGAAAAAACTAACCAGAACTAGCAAACAACAACTTCCAAACTATTACCTAGTTCTGGTTAGTTTTTGGTTAGTGGTCGTTAGGTTTTCCTTATTAAATTGTAAAAAAATTTTATCATAAATGCGCCGTCCTCACTTCCAGATAATTTCCTTATTTAATTTTTTTTGTATTTTGTATATTTTTATTTAATCCATAACGCTTTAAAGCTAAATTTAAATCTTTTTTTTTTGACCCGAGAACGTCGCAAATTCTGGCCTTCTGACCAAAACATAGTGTTTTTTCGACTTTTTATTTCATTTTTCTCTGCAAGAATGCATTTTTTCGGATTTTTTCTTTTCGAAATCTTCTAAACCAAATGTGTTCTTTTTATCTGTAATATTTATTTTTTTCAAATCGAATGGAGCTAAACGACACCGGACCCCCGCTTTTGATTGTGAAAATTTTTTAGGAAAGCGTTGAAGATTTTTCGACTGTAAAACCTTTTTCCCACGCAACTAATCAAACACCGTCTTTCGTTACGAGTATTTTATTGAATATTGATTCTTGTAAAAAGGGGCCACTTCTGTTTTTAATAAAGAAAGTTTTTGGAATCATTATAAAATCGAACTCGGGACCTTCGTCTTGCAACGTGATATATACATAGCCATTAATGCATCGTACTAAAACAAGCAAAGAAATTCTTTGCATGGTCAGAAACTTCCTTGAACTAATATCGGTATTAGTAAAGTGGATTATATTAAGACTAAACTTTCCTTTGTTCCTTCTTTCTTTTTTTACTGTTCAATTATCCACATTTACATTGTTGCTAAGTTTTTCCATTCGTCAAAATTTCGAATTCTTGATTAGAACTCACATAACACTTAAAAATGTGAAACAAAACGGGTAATCAATTTAAAATAGCTTTTGACTAAAACCCTTATATTACTAGAAAAGTTTATTCTATTGTATTTTTTTAGGAAAAGAATTTAGGGAATCATGCAGCGGCCACGGAAGATACCTTCTGGGAAGATGCAAGTGCGACAGACTCTACTACGGCCCTGTCTGTCAATTTAGAGACGAATGTCTAGAAAACAGTGATTGCGGAGTACAAGGGTTGTGCGTTGATGTGGAAGCCACAACCGCCCCTAGGAGGCAGTGCTACTGTCAGTTGGGATATTTTGGACCTGGATGTAATAAAAGTTCGTATAATAATCGAATACTGTCTATTCTGTGTTTTCTTGTCTAGTCAACCAGTTTTCTCATTAATTTATGAATAATTTTTAGGATCACCCGTTAAAACAACCGAAATCGACTTTGATCTCTACACAGAGAAAAAACTATCAGACACATTTAAACTGTATTGGAGAATTTTAAAAGAACATAAAGAACTAGAAGCTGTCATGGTAGTCAATGGAACCAGTTATGCTGCTTTGGGTTGGAGACCTAGAGGACTAACCAAGAGCTGTAAAAACTTTCCTCAGATCGGACCTGTTGATGCATCACTCAAATCTGGAGGTAAAATAATGTTAAATCAGAGTGGTATTCCTCAGGGTTCTGTTTTTGGGCCTTTATTATTTTTATTATATTATATAAATGATTTTGAACTTTACTTGATATAACAGGAAAATTTACATTGTTTACTGAGGATACTACTATTTAATGGAGTAACATAATTACAAATTCTTTATATAATGTAATTGAAATTTATATTTTTAAAAGTAAATCATGGTGTAACTCTAACTTGCTTTAATATAACTCAAACTAATATCTTAACTTTTAAATATTATGTACTTAATCACCTATTTTTTAATGATAAAATTATAAAACCCTCTCCACGTACTAAATTTTTAAGGAAATTATGTCGATGTTAAATTGAGTTTCAAAGAACATATAGAAAAATTATGTATGTATACAGTAAAGCGCACCGTACTGCGAACATAGGAGGCTCCTGGACGATTTTGGATGAACCCAATTCTAAAATACCAATAATAATTTTGTGGCTTACTTTTCAATTTCCGTCTCGTTTCCTTAGTTGGCTTATTTTTGGTTGGGACTGGTGGGGAATGCGGTGATAAATTCGGAAGAATTATCTGCCCAGTTTAGTTGTATTACTACGTTTTTATTTTCAGTTAGAGGATGCAGTGTTTGTAGGCAAGTAACAAGAGCTAATAGCGTCAACCGACTTCGATCTGATTTTTTTAAGCCATAAATTTAAAATTAGTTGCCGAGACCGCAACATTTGCTGCGGTCTTAAAAACCAACAGTTTTTCTAATAAAATAAAATAATGTTTTCTAATAAATAATGAAACGTAGAAGATATTCTTAAGAAAATAATTTAATGTGCATTCATAAAATATACAAAAAACTCTTTCAAGTTATCAAAGATGCTCAAAATAACCCACCTTCTTGAGCCACAAAATTACAAAGAATTGTCATAAAAACGCCTTCTGATATTTGCTAGAATGTTAAGGGTAATAATCCTAAAAGAATTCTCAATTTGTAATTGTAATTTTTTGTAGAATTATAGCCTATTCTCCTGGAAACCATAAATTTCTGATTTTACATGACCCCAGAGAAAAAAATCGTTGGGGTGAGGCCATGAAGTGGAAATGTCGATTTATCCAGTAAAAACAATGTTTTTCTTATAAATGCATTGTTATTTTTCATTTCCATTACAGTTTTAAAAAATTGTATTTGTCTAAAATGATCATCAGGGTTAATTTCATTGAGTTTTTTCTTACTTTGTAGGAGCGGTATAAATTTTTTCAGCACTCTTCCCACTGATCTTTTTGCACAAATCAACCTGTTCTGCAATTGTATTAATGGAAACTGTAGGATTTTTAATAACACTTGTCACTACCATAATTTTTTTCATTTTCCTTTCCTGGTTTTTTTTCTGGGGGCACTATCATATTTATGTTTTCTTGAAAAAGGTTAAACAACCAAATGTCAGAAAGTTTTTAATGACTCGGTAAATAGTGGAAATCGTGGAGTCGGCTTAGTTATAAATAAATTAATAAATAATTCCCTAATTCCCCTAACAGGATTTCCACGGTGATACCATTCAAATATTTTAATTTTCTCTTTCAGTTCGTAAACATCCATTACTAATAATAATTATTTTATTAAAAAAACTTTTTGGTCGTAAATATTCAAGCACTACAACCCTATTGCTGTCGAGCGTTCGATACTAAAGAATTATTTCAGAAATAAACGTATTGAATTGTTTGCTGGAAGACATTGATCGATAAGCAATGCGTGCGGCGTTTTTAGGTACATCCAAAATCGTCCAAGATTGTCCTATGTTCGCAGTACTCTGCGCTTTACTGTATGTTAAATCTAATTGTTATGCTATCAGAGTACTCTCATGAATTAGATGGATGTTTTCACTTTGAAATATAATTATTTTGCTTTAATTGAATCGATTATAGGATATAGCATATAAATTGGCCTATATGGGGATATTTTGTTTGCCTTCAAGATATTTCGAATCTGAGTTTTTTTGTCCATGTCAAGTTCTTGAGCGGGGTTTCTAAAGGAAAGAGAAGGATTGTCAGCTACAGACTGGAATACTAGGAGGGTAGCTGCATCATTTTGGTCATAATGATTTTTCGTTTTTTTTTTTTTTAATTGGCAACTGATCCTGTTTGCTGAAATTTTCTTAATAATTTATGAAGTCCTATTTTTGGGATGTAAGCGTTAGGGTAACTCGGATTGAATTTTTTCATTAACAATTGCACTTATACGGTTTTCTGCTATTTTGGATTTTATGAATTTTTTTTAATAAAATTACATTTAAGTATCCTTTGGGATAGCAAATATACTACCGGAGAAGAGAAATTGTGTTTAATTTTTGTTTTTCAACCAAATAAACTTACTGGATCTTGGAGTGAATTTGAGTGCTGGGCGGGGGTAAAAACGTATAAATTAATCAATTATATAGTTAAACATAACACACAGAAACAGAAATCTATTGACAAAATCCGCAGAAAATCAGGAAAAACAACATAATTTAAATTTTAAAAAATATAGGTTAGAAATAAATCTAATATCTGATAACACATTCTTTCTACATTGTCAAATTCAAAATAAGTATCAACAGTGTTGCCGGACTTAATAATTTTCGGCCATCAAATTTTGATATTCTGGTCCTGTCTAAAATATAATTGGGATAAATAAAAAGCTGCTTTGCTTACCAAAACTAACCATGACCGACTAGGGGCTCTTGAATTTGTCTAAACAGTTGGTCATGGTTAATTTGGTTAGTTAAAGCGGCTTTTTTTTTTTCCCAATTATATTTCAGACTTGAAAATGCGGGAACGTATTCGAAAAGACCCTGATTTGGCAACAATGCACGATGACGTTCCTTGTCATAATGGGGAGTTTTCGCATTATATGGAGAAAATCAATGGAAATTTTTAAAATTTTTCAAATTAAAATAAAAAATATTAAAACACATAATTTCTCGTCTCCGGTAGTATATTTGCAATCCCTAAGGACACTGGAATATGACTATATAAAAATTTTACCATATAATCCAAAAATAGAAGAAAACCGTATATGCAATAATTACCAATTTTTCTATCACAAAACTGTAAGAACTTTCACCCGTGCCGTAACATTGCACTAAATAAATCCTTTGTTTTAAGGTCAACATTTTTCAACACTTCAAATTATTTTGACAACTTACAAACAACAATTATTAATTACAAATTTACTCCTTAGGTAAAGCAAGGTAGAAAAAAAGTAAAAATATTCCTTGTTTTCCCAAAATGTGGTAGGACTGCATTCAAAATTTTAAAATAGATATTTCAGTGCAAGTGTTATTCTAAATCCCTCTCCTGCATGATATTTTGCTTTAAAATAAAATTAATGGTAGGTTACTCTCGAAGAAAAATCAGATTTTTGAAGTTTTTGAGAACCCTGTACAAAAAATTAAAATTTTCTCTTCTTGAATGGTATTTTTTTAACAAGCAAAATTTTTTAATCAAGAAGGATTATTTGCCGAAAAATGAAATTTTTTATCCATTTGTGCTCTTGTAAACCCTATCCGTGGACAATCTGTATATTTTAGAAACAGTATCTTAAATATACAAAGAATATTGGTTTAATAATACTAAGAATTTTTCGCACAATGCTAGACAAAATTTTCAACTTGCTCCAAATTTATGTTTTAGTTTCTTAAAAAAAAAATCTTCCTTTATTATTAATTTACCTGCTAGTATTAAAAATATAGGTAGATTTCATAAATTCAATTTGTCAGTAAAAAACCTATTGTTAGGAAAGGCTTATTACTTATATTAATTCTAGGTGCTGCTGAACCAGAGCCTAAAGGAGAACCTAAAAGCGAACCCGAACCGTCATCTGAACCTCATCCCGAACCAACAAGCGAACCCGAACCTTCGGTAAATAAACACGATCAAATTTTTAAACCAAACTTTTAATTACACCTAAAATTCTTGTAAAATAACATTACTTGCATTTAAAGAACGATTTTTATTTTAATTTAGAGTAAAACCAGAACCTACTTCCGAACCAGAACCTACCACCACGGAGAAGCAGAGAAAATCCACTTATAACAAAAATCGGCGTCCCCTTTCACCGAGCCTACCCGTATTTCACGATGTAGACAAAGTTGAAACTAGTATTTCTTATCAAGTCAGCAAGAAATCAGGTAAATGACAATGAAAATAAAAAAATAATTAAAAAGGGTTTAAAAAAGGGAAAAAAAAAACAAAACCCCTTCTAACTATGGGCCTATATCTCTTCTTTCCCGTTGTTTGCAAGGTAATGGAAAAAAATTTATCAATTCCCAAATCTTAAAGTATCTGGAAAACATAAGATCTTACATGGTAGACAATATGGATTCCGTCACAGTAGATCCACAGCTGATTTTCTTTCCTTTGTCTCACACAACGGAACAAGTCCCTTGAGTTTCTTGGTGAATTTCCCCGATCTTGCTCTTGACATATCCAAAGCTTTGATCAGGTCTGGCATGATGGGCTTCTTAACAAACTTCCTTCTTACGATCTTCCACCTAAGCTTTGCTCTTGGCTTTCCAGTTTCCTTTCTAATCGACGTATATCAGTTATGTAGATGGTTTCCCCACTTCTACCAAATTAATGCTGGTGTGCCCCCGGGCTCAGTGCTGGCACCCACGTTTTTTCTTCTACACATTAACGATCTTCTCTCTTCCACAATCAATCCCATTCAAAGTTTTGCTTTTGGGGTAGCACCCTCCACTCTAGTATTCAATTTCTTAAGCCACCGTGTAATTCTGATTTTGAAAACAAGCGCAGGTCAATGCAGATATCTCTTTCACAAAACCTAAACTTATCTTGGATTGGGGCGCCAAAAATCGTGTTCAGTTTAATGCCTCAAAAAAACAGTCATGTTCGCTGTCGCGAAAAAGTCTGCGAATGCTCATCCCTTACATATGAGCGGCCAAGTTCTGCAGAAAAAGAGTCGTTTAATCTAGTCGGCGTTACTTTTGGGAATAACCTCAACTGGCACAAAACATTTCATCCATAGCTTCGGCAGCTTCAAAGATTGGATTTCTCTTCCGAGCCAGAAAATATTTCTCTTCTTCCAATCTTTTTCACTCTGTATGTATCCCAAATCGACCCCCTTTGGAATATTGTTCTCATGTCTGGGAATGGCGTCCCCTACAACACTTAGCATTCTGGACTTCCCTTCAAAAAAAAGCTGTTCGTCTAATTAATGATCCAACGCTCACAGAAAGGCTTCCTCTTCTTGCCCACCCTCAAAACTGTAGGAAAATCTGTCGCTCTTCTATAGGTATTTTCACGGCTTCTGCTCAGAGAATTGGCCAGTATTATTCCTTCTTTGGCAGCTCCCAACAGAGAACACGTAGGGAAATTTATGCATCCTTTTTTACAGTTCAGTTAAAAGGCCCGAACTTCCCGCTTTCTTCGTTCCTTTATTCCTAGAGTGTCAAGACTATGGAACCTGCTGCCCGCAGAAGTTTTTTTCCCTTTTCCTCCCAATCTCCAAAAATTTAAGTCCCGTGTGAACAAACTCCTCTCACCTCACTGGGAAAAACCCACGGTAGTTAGTATAGGCATCAGCCTTTTGTGGACTGTCAAGATAAAAAAAAAAAAAAAAGTAACTAAAAAAATATCCACAGTTTCAGCAGGCTTACCCTAAAACCAAAAATAACCTACAAGAAAAAAAAAAACTTATTTTTTTTACTAACGCACATCTCTAGATCAGGACTTCCCAACAAGGGGGGGGTAGAAAATGTCGGGGGGGGGGGGGGGGGGTAATAAAAGGGACGTTTGCATTTCCATGCTATAGTCGATTATTTACTTTACTTTGTGAGGACCGGATTCTAATCACAAGGTCTTCCCATTCCACACAAGTGCGCTGGTTATCAAAACGCAACATGTTAGCTCGCCTTTATGAATT
>JAHBCN010025245.1:0-11396 GCA_019359885.1 Listronotus oregonensis | reverse complement strand
TTTTAGTTTTAAATTCAATTATAAATTATCTTTTTGGAATAATTTTAAAGATACTTTTGGGCGCTTAGTAAATATCCCATATCAATTTTTATATCATTTTAATATTTTTTTATGCACCATGTATTTCATAGACACCGTGCTAAAAAAAAAAAATCAAAGAATTTTTTTTGTTGCTGGCCAAAAGTACAAACATTTTCTAATTCCGGAAGCATCAGAAAATTGGGTAAAAAATTTAAAATAAGTTGCTAAGAATGGAGGAAGAATTGCCAGACGATTTTTTAAAAAGCCACAAGTTTGGCCAACTTGACTCCGCCGGCAAAATCAAAAGAAAAGTACGAAAACAATATAATTCATTTGAAACATGGTGTGAAGAAAAAGGCGTTAGAACTTTGAAAGGGGGGGGTACTTTTAGCCTTTTTTTTAAATTAAGCGGGTTTAGTCCAAATACTTTATGGTCGAAATACCCCTGCTGAAAAGTTTTTTAAAATCAAGAAAAATGTAGATATCGGCAAGTTTTATAAGTAAGCAGCATTTATTAAAAACAAAAGGGATTTTCCCAAAAAAAGTTAAGGTTTTTTTTAAAAGGGGAGAAATATCTACATTTATTAATAAAGCACCTGATGAAATATATCTTTTGATAAAAATTGCGACCATTTTTGGACTTGCTGGCGCCTGCAGACGTTTCAGTTAGTTCTTGGTGCATTTAAACATGATAGGGGTGGAACTTGTTTTGCTAAAGGGCATTTTCTACAAACGATTTTTTAAAGTCTAAATTTTTTTTAAATTTCTTTTACTTAATTTCTGGATTCTCTACAACTAAATGTTGGTTTTCCTCATTTTAAAAATTTTTCGTTTGGTTTTTTTTTTAACATCTTCCCGTGATCCAAAACTTTTTTTTGTCCTTAAAATTTTTTTATCAGGATGTCGTTGTTTGGTTTTTTTTTTGCATTTCTCGTAAAGCCAAAAACAGTTCTCAAAACATTTACCAATAACGTAAATCATATTAACTAATTCACGGTTAGAGTATTTCATTTGGTTCAAATTCATTTGTTTCAAATTACTATTTTTTTACTATTAATTGTTGAACAACTTAATAATTACTTCGTTAACGTAAAGACTGACACCTACTTACTCAATTGAAGCCAAAACAAAACAAAACATGGCCAACTAACCACAACTAACCACACCACTTAACATTTTTAATTGGAAGAGAAAAATGGGTAATTTTTTGCTTAGCTGCAAAAAAAACTGGGAAAGATAAAGTTTACATGTCGATATCGATTAAAGGTAAATAAATACTCTATTAATATATACTACTAGATACAGGGCGATCCATTTAAATAAATGGCGTAAGACTAAATTGAAAATATTGATATTTAAATATAAATTTTGTACACCCTGTACAGGGTGTTCGATTATATTTACATTGGCTTCTGAGGCCTTTATTTTTGAAAGACAGAAAAAAATGTTTTTTATAAAAATTGTAGGTTTTTCCATATTATCTTTTGAAATTATCAAAAAAATATCGCAATAGAAAAATGGAAAAATATAAACAAGCTTCAACTTTTTTAAATGAAACGTCCTGTATATTATGTGCTTCAACAAAAGATCTTTTTTCTGATTTAAAATATATATACATTGATGATATTTGGATAAACCATTTTGAGATATTTAAGCTTAAAATAGATAAATTGAAAAAAAATCATATTAGTATCAAAGAAAGCTATGAAAACAATAAAAAAAGTTGTTTTAATAAATTTGACGTATTGATACTGTAAAAACTTGAAATTTATCATTTTAACTATTTAAAGTAGTTTGTATTGCTTTTTTGTTAATGGGCTATTCAGAAAAACAAAAAATCTTAACAACGGGTACCATCTATAGATACTATTAAATACATAGTAAGAAAGTTTATTGAACAAAAAAGCTTTTAAATGAAAAAAAGGACTGCAGCACGAAATGAAAACAAAGTTTTGAATATCCTCGTTTTTTCAGAATAATTATTATACTTTTTCTATTGGACTAGCACTAACTACTTTTAATCATTTTAGAAAATCCTGAAATATCATTCTCGGATGCGGCATCTAAACTTAATAAAACAGATTATAAAATTTATTTAACCTTAAAATTTTACAAATATTATCCTTATAAATTTATGTCCGTTCAGAATCTTCCTAAACAAAACATGAAGGATCGCTTCGCTTTAGCAGGAATGTTTAATCACAAAAATAAACATTATTGGTCCAGAGAAAACCCTCACCAAATTCAGCAACATAACAATGTTATTGTTTTCATGGCTTTTTTTGATAGTAATATGAAACTTTTGTGATTTATTAATAATTTAACTTAAAAATATCACAAAAATGGTTTATCCAAATATCACCAATGTATATATATATATATATATATATATATATATATATATATATATATATATATATATATATATATATTTATATATATATATTTATATATATATATTTATATATATATATATATATATATATATATATATATATATATATATATATATATATATATATATATATATATATATATATATATATATATATATATATATATATATATATATATATATATATATATATATATATATATATATATATATATATATATATATATATATATATATATATATATATATATATATTATTTGAAATCAGAAAAAAAAGATATTTCGTTCTGGCACGCATAATATACAGGTTATTTCATTTAAAAAGTTTAAGTTGCCTATATTTTTCCATTTTTTTTATTGCGATATTTTTTACTGATAATTTCAAAAGATAATTTGAGAAAAATCCTACAACTTTTATAAAAAAACATTTTTTTCTGTCTTCAAAAATAAAGGCCCCAGAAGCCACGTAAATATAATCAAAGACCCTAGACATGGAACACACAAAGTTGCTCTCTTATAAAATAAAGTGATCCCAGTTTAAAGCTTTTACAAACTTTTAGTAAAATTAAATAAAAAATAACGGAGGAATAAAACTTTAAGTAAAGTAGTGATTTCGGCAAAAAAAAAAATTAAAAGATTGGTAGCTTTGCAATGTCGCATATTTAAGCAAAAATATTTTAAAGTTAAACAAAGCATTTGATGCTGCACTAATTAAATTCAAAAAAATAAGTCATGTCTTTTGAAAAAAACTAATTAATATGTGCCACGCCCTTGTGGAACACCCTGTATAAGTCAAATTATTTTTAGAAAGTAGTTTTTCATTCTCATTAACATGACGTGAATTAAAATTTTAATTAAATTAACGATAAAGCTGCAATAGAAGACCGGAGTATTAAATAGACACCCTGTATATTTAGATCCTGTGATTGCTTAGGATGATTTCTTAAGAAAGCTCAAGACAAAGGCTAAACCGGAAAGCCTAAGGGATCAGAAAAAAGTCATTTACTATTTTTTTTCAGAATTTGGCAAATATACGTAGGAAATACGAAAAGTTTAGTTCGAGGAATTAAAAATTAAGAGAGTCAAGTATCGCTGACCAAGCTGGGACCCTGTGTCTTCATATGAAGAAGCCACATGCTAAAATCAGACGCCAGTACTTAGAGATAAGGAAATCCAAGAAAAAACCAGTAATTACCTGAAATCCAAAATAATTTGAAAACACCTGTTCAGATATTAGAAATGTCAAAAACTTACTTTAACTAAATTAAACTTTGTAAAAAAAAACAACTTGAACTTTGTTAAATGTCACGTGTATTAAAATATATGGCGTTACGGCCGTTTAGAACTTTCACTCTCTAAACAAAATAACACAAACATACAAAAAGAACAAATAATAACATTAATTCACAATGACAAAAAACAACCAACTTCCCAAATACCAGAACAGTCCATAATTAAATCTATCCAAAAGAAAATAAAAAACAACAATCTTGCAGTCACCAGAGCAGATAAAGGGAACTCTATAGTTATTCTAAAACAAGAACAATACAAAGAAAAAATTTCAGACTTTTTAGAAAAAGAAAACCCAACAATTTTAAAAAAAGATCCAACCGAAAAAGTTCAAAATGAACTAAAAACACATTAAAAAATAACGGGATATTCTCAGACAACGAAAAATATTTTTTAATAAATAAAAATCCATCTCCACCTACTTTATACGGACTAGTTAAACTTCATAAAGAAAATAAACCAATAAGACCAGTAGTTTCATATCACAATACACCCCTGAGAGAAACCGCTATTAAACTAAATAATATGATTAGAAACCTGATTAGTTTCACACCCAAATTTTCAGTCAAAAACTCGGTTGATCTAACAAATAAGATAAAAAATTTAGACCTTCCAAAAAACACCCGACTAGCCTCATTTGATGTCACTAACATGTTCTCCAACATCCCTAATAACGACTGCTTGAACATAATAACAAATAAATTAAAAAACAATAATGTAAATCCAATACTACAACAAGAAATCTTACAACTTTTGGAACTTTGCATGAATGAAAACTATTTCAAATACAATAATCAATTCTATAAACAAAAAGACGGCTTAGCGATGGGCTCCCCCTTAAGCCCATTGCTAGCCGAAATATTCATGTCTGAATTTGAAGAATCATTCCTTAATTCACAATTCCTAAAAACATTTTCTTTTGGCATAGATATGTAGACGACATTCTTTTAGCATTCACAGGAACAGAAAATGAACTTAGACAGCTCTAGATTACCTTAACTCATTACACCCAAAATTAAATTCACCCTTGAAACCGAAATTAACAATTCAATAAACTTTTCTAGACCTAAAAATATCAAAAAACGCTGATAATAAACTAGAATTTGACATATATAGAAAACCCACTTTCACAGATATCACAATACCACATGACTCTCTACACCCCAAAACACACAAACTAGCAGCGTACAGATCAATGATACATCGAGCTTTCTCCATACCACTGTCTAAAAATAATCTAATTAAAGAACTAGACACCATAAAATCTATCGGCACTAATAACGGTTACACAAATTATGAAATAGACCGCCTTATAGAAAAAAAGAGAAAACAATAGCCAATACACTAATTTATCCAAATATAAAAAAAGAAAACAAAAATAAGTTCCACTCTCTAACATATCTAGGTCCTATCTCTAACAAAATATCGAATATTCTATCCACAGAAAGTGTCTCAATAGCTTTTAAATCATCTAACCGTCTATCCAATCTATTGTTTAATGTTAAAGATAAACAAAACAAATATAAGAAATCAGGAGTTTATAAGCTTAAATGTAATGAGTGCAATGGCTGCTATGTGGGGCAGACGGGACGCAACTTCGAAACTAGATATAAAGAACATAAAGCTTGTTTTAGACTAGGAAAAAGAACCTCAAATTTTGCCAATCATTTTCTAGATTCCAACCATACATTTCCAGATATAACAAATTTAGAAATATTACATACAGAAAGAAAAGGCAAAAAATTAGATTTATTAGAGAAAATTGAAATTTATAAACATAAAAAAGACAACACTGTAAATCTTCTTAATACTCAATTAGACCTAGGAAATTCCACTCTTTTCAAAGTACTATAAAAAAGGTTTATACACACAACAATACCGTTGTATCTGCTAATAAAAATGTAAAATTCTACCTAACGTAACCTACCCGTACCATCTGGAATTTTTACCCATCAATGTATTTATTTATTAATTTTAGTTAGTTTTATCTCAATCTTGTAAGCGTCTTGAAGATGTAGTTGTACTACGAAACGGCCGTAACGCCATATATTTTAATACACGTGACATTTAACAAAGTTCAAGTTGTTTTTTTTACATAGTTAAAATGTACTGTCACAAAGTAACGGACGAATCAATTAATTCTTTAAATTAAACTTATCTTAGGACTAACTTATATACGTTGATAGCACTATTGCGCTCACTGCTTTTATGCTTTCATACACCTAGTTTGAACATAATACATATTACTTCTTTAGTATTCACCTGAAAAAAATTTAAAAAATTACAATTTTGTTTTAAAAAAATACCGACAACATCCAAAACAAAATTTTACGAGACCACGTACTTTAGTTTTAACAGTATAACTTTTTAAGATTAAAATGAACCCCGGGGCTAAATTCTGAAAAAAAACAATCTTTTTTTTTTTTTTTCCCCAAAAAAATAGGGGGAAAAAAAATTACAAAAAACCAAAATCCCAAAAAAACATATAAAAATCTATACATACAGAAATATTTAAGCCCGGTTTTTAAAAAAAAAAAAGGGGGTTAAAAAAATACAAAAACCAAAATGGCGGACACATAATAATACTATTTAAAAAAATTTTCCCCAAAAGACACTTAACTGGTCAATATCGGATCTAGAATTGATCGTTTACCTTTACTGTTTGGGGCATCCTAAAAACATTCGTTTTCGATAATTCGTCCCCCGGCCAAAAAAATTTTGTATTTTGATAATAAAAAAAGTGATAAAATTCCCCGAAAGTGACAAGCCAAAGCACATGAACTTTTTTCAATTCAAAAATCTTTTATGTTGTGTTATCCGTGATTTTAAATTTGCGAAGTGGGGCCACATAACATTTTTTTAAACCCCAAAAGGGGAATTTTTTAAAAATTTCAATTTAAAATGGGGGTTTTTCTTTCATTTTAAAAAAACCCCAATTTTTTTAAAAGTTATACTTCAAAATTTTTAATTTGTAACATTAGTAAATTTTTTTACATTAGCGTTAGTCCCTGGGTGCAAGGAAATTTTTTATTTGATAGTTTGAGGAGGGTTATCGTCTGTTGGGCCTTCCTTGGGGGTTTGTGTTATATATTAATTTTTTGGTAATATGTTTCTGGGGGATCCGTTGTTCAAAAAAAACTTCATAAGTTTATCAAATTTTCTTTCAAAATCTGTTGTTAAAAATAGGGGAAATCTGTTCTTCATGGCGATGACAGTAATTTTTTTTTTGATTTTGGGGATGGGGTTGAAAAAATTTATGTAACGCCCCGATCGGTTGGTTTTTGGTAAAAATTTAAAAAAAAAACTACCATTTGCTTCTCTTATCAATAAAGTGTCTAAAAATGGAACACTGTTTTTTTTTCTTTTTCGATCGTAAACGAATATGCTGATTGATAGAGTTAAAAAAGTGTAGCGCTGTCAATCTCTTCCCCCGGGGAAATGGGGTCCCAAAATCATATTTTTGTTACTTTTTTGTTTTCTACAAAAATTTTTTTTTTTTTATCTGGCAAATAAATTTTTTATTCAATTGTTTTACCTTAAAAGAGCTAAGTTAATTGGCTCAATTTACTTCTTTCAATTTTTAAAACTTTGAAAAAATTTTTTTAAATTTTATAGACAACAAAATTATGTTATATGGACGGGTGTCCCCGGGAAAGACGATGAAAAAATTTAAGGATGATTCTACATAAAAAAAAATGAAAAAAGTTCATATTAACATAGGTCGCCTGCGTGCGGCTCGTTTTGCAAACTTCACTTTGCGTGCGCTAAAAACCTACTTACCAAACTTGTTATGTAATATTCTATTTTCACATTTACTGATGAAAATAAAATTTGTAGCCTATACGATTTGTTAAAGAAAATTTAATGACGTTAACGTTAAATCGAGGTATTAAGATATAAACAATGTTCTTGGTAATCATCCTAAAAATCTTATGTCTTTTTTTTCCTGTTTTTAAAATTGGAATAATTTTGGACACCTTTTTGGTTTATCATTATCCACCGATGAAGGACTAGTTTTGGTTAAAGGTTTTGGCAAGGAATTTTTTCGAATAGTTTCATCAACACTATAAACCCATCTCTTGCTAGCTTCGCTATTAACCATTGATGATTGTCTGCCTATTGAAGATAGATTTGTGGCGCTATCGACGCTTCTCTAAAAATAATATTTCTTTGTTATTTAAGATAGTTTACTTAAAGCTAATTGCTATATTCGTAATAAAAAGGTTAAAATTTTTATTTTAAAAAATATTGTTATCGGTAGAAATCTTGATTTGTTACTTAAATATCCAAAGGAGACAATTTTAATTTTCTGATTTCGCATTTGCTGTTCAAAGTGATGATAAAGTTTGTCTAATCAATCCTCACCAGGTGATTTTAAAACAGTTTTAAAACGGAAAATTTTATCCTAAACAGCTTTTTTGGAACTTAGAACGATGTTTAACCATATGCAGTCTCCGATAAAAAAAATAACACTAACATCGGGTTGCGTTTTAAAATAGTGCTTAATAATAATTGTATTTTACCACGGTGTCTTATGTTTTATTTTATGTTTGTTATTTTATAATTAGTTTCGTTATAGTTAATTGTTTTTTTTAAATTAGGTATCACTAAAGTTATAGATATATTCTATATAGTTGGGGCAGATTCATGTATTG
The DNA here is from genome assembly GCA_019359885.1 of Listronotus oregonensis. NCBI lineage: Eukaryota > Metazoa > Arthropoda > Insecta > Coleoptera > Curculionidae > Listronotus > Listronotus oregonensis. The sequence continues at coordinate 3,035 of JAHBCN010025245.1, read as the reverse complement.
AAAAGTCCCTGTTGGGTACTCGCCCAATATTCTTTACCATGGGACTGCTTCGGTCCTAGTCTTGGGGTATACAGACTGGGTGTGTTAGCCCTAGTGACCCCTATAAACTGACAAAGCGCCAAAAAATTTAAAAAACCTAAAACCTCAAAATATCGAAATATCTATTTAAGTCTTCGTGGCAAGGGTGATACCGTTTTCAAGATGAAATTAATCTATACAAGTTTAACTTAAATTTAAGTAATATTCAAAATAATAAATTTTTAAAAGAATTTTTATACAGAAACCTTAAAAGTTTTGAGATCTTGTTATTAGAATTTATGTCGTAATGTTATAAATGACATATTAATCTGTTATAATTAATATTTATTATTTTTAAAAATAGAAAGGTAGGATTAGGTAGAGTTAATAATCATGTCATTTTTAAATTTTTCATCCCACATTTTATAAAGGGTGTCCCAGAATATCCTCCGGAAAATGAAAACCTAAAAATATTATGACAAGCCCCATAATTTTTCTTATGACCTTCCTACGGAGATACATAACGGACCTGGAAATCGTTTTATTTAAATAACTTTTAAAATATGGGCGTAATTTAATATTTTCAATATGATGTTACTAGATAAGTCTTCTTAAAATGAACCCAATAAATCATATTTGGCTTATTTAGTTTAGGACGATTAGTCGACACATAATAGCAAATTTTTTTTAACACCCTGTATGATAAAGGTTCAACAATATTATTTTTGGATAGCTTTAACTTTAAATCCGTGGACCCTGTTTAATCGATAAAATCAACTGTTTACGAGAAAATAAATATCTGGATAGTATTTTTTTACATTATAAGGGTGTTTTCAATTGTACGTCAATAGTGAATCAATTTTTTAGTCCATTTTAAGAAGAAAACTTAATATGAAGGATGTCCTAAACGTCCTAATTTTCAAGATACAGGGTGGAAAATTTTAAAAATAAATCATTTATTATTAATATTTAATACACTTTAGATATTTTAATAAAATTTCATAAATATAGTATCAGAACATTTTTTGTGTACCAATTTTTATTTCCACCAGTGGCGTTCGTACAGAATTTGACCTGCCTATTTTGGCAAATAAAAAAAGGGTACAAATAAAAAATGCTTCTTGATACATAGTACATGTATGCCAAATTTCATTAAAATATCTAAAGGGTATTACAGAAATTAAAAATAAATGATTTATTTTTAAAAAATTTACCACCCTGTATCTCAAAAGTTAAGACGTTTAGGACATACGTTTCCTATGAAGTTTTCTTCTTAAAATGGACCCAAAAATTGCTTTCCTAAATATTGACGCACAATTAGAAAACACCCTGTATAATGTAAAAAAAAATTACCAACCATGATATTTTATTTCTCGTAAACAGTTGATTTTATCGATGTCAAACAAGAGTACATTTTTTTTAGTTTAAGGTTAAAGCTATTCCAAAATAATATTGTTGAGCCTTTTTCATAATTGTGTTAAAAAAATTGCTATTATTGTGTCAGAGCTAGTCCGTCCCTGGCAAACTAAATAAGCCAAATATGATTTAATGGGTTCATTTTAAGAAGACTTATCTAGTAACCATCATATTGAAAAAATATTAAATTACGCCTAGTATTTTAAAAGTTATTTAAACAAAAACGATTTCAAGGGCGTCCGTTATGTACCTGTATCTCCGTAGGGGAGGGACATAGGAAAAAAGTTTATGGGAACTTGTCATAATATTTTTAGGTTTTCTATTAGATTCCGAGAGATTGCCCACATATTCTGGGACACCCTGTATATTTTTTAATGCATAAGACGTAAGAGTTTATAACTTCACGATTCCAAATAATCATCATAAACTAATATTTTTCTAGTTGGCTTTGGGTATTTTAAAAATAGTTTAATTATAATATATTTTTGGGAAATTCAACTTTAAAAAACTCAAAAATTACTTAAATAAGTCCAATTTTTTATTAGAAATTTAACCAATATAATATTTAAATATAAACTATTACAATATTTTTTTGTAAAATTTAAATTAAAGAAAATATGTATCTATTTTTTAAACATAAATTTATCAAAAATAATACTGAAAAAATATTAAAGAGAAATATCATTGTTTTTAAAACAACTAATTCTTAATAAAATTCAAGACCGCACTAGCTAGGAAATGAAAAGTGGGTATATAATTATGTATCATTAAATCGTTTTAATTTGTCAAAAAAATATTTTTTTTGGAAATCTCATAAGGGGTGCTTATTTAAAGATTAAATTATGGTAGTTAAATATTTATTATACCGTAAACTGTTAAAATATTTTTTTTCTACAATAAAAGCGATATTAAAAAATTTTAAAATGAAAAAAACATTTTTTTTTGTAATTTCGTTATTAAGGGTGATTTTTAAGGGTTGAAACGTTACAAATATAATGTTGGATAGAACTCACAACATAAAAATAGATTTATGTTACATATTTAATTTTAATTTACATAAGGTCTATTTCTATGTTTTTTAATTTTTTAGCATAAGGGGTGGTTTTTACTCCCTAAAAATAAAAAGCACATCTGAGATTGCATTTTTTCCTGTGCCCTTTCTATAGACCTACTATTAAGGTCCAAAGCGCCAAAAAAAAAGTGGTGGATAAGATGGAAAACGGGTTTTATTTTTTTTTTGTTGTCGAAAAAGTGAAACACACACCTTCGGTATCTTTTAAGACATTTATTTTTCTCAAGTCATTTACTTCTAAACATTTAATAAACCATTTATTCTCAAAATCGTCACATCTTATTGGTTTATTTTAAGGTATATTTTGATATAAAAGAAAAAGCTTTTCAAATAGACATTAAAAAAATATATATCCACTTTACAGGTTTATTTCGTTACGTTTTAACTCAACTTTTCCCAACGGAATTATATCTCCCGTCTCAGTGCTAGTAAGGAAAATTTTCGCTGAGAAGCCAGAATAAATACAAAATCAAATTCTCAGATGAGTAAAATTTACCAAGATAAAACTAATTAAACTGGGATAATATGA
>JAHBCN010025244.1:0-11339 GCA_019359885.1 Listronotus oregonensis | reverse complement strand
AATTTAAAAATACTGGGAAAAATTTTTTTTTAATATGGTTTATTGGGGAATTTTTTTAAAAAATAAACCCATTAAATCATTTTTTTAAGTTTAAGGGACCGATTTTGACAAAAAAAAAATTTTTTTTTAACCCCCTGTAGGGATAAAATTAAAATTTTTTTTTAGATATTTTTAATTTAAAAAAAAAAATTTATTGACATCGATAAAATAAACGTTTACGAGAAAAAAATTATGGTTGGTAAACATTATACGGGGGTTTTTTAAATTGTTTTTTAAAATTTTGGGGGAAAAATTTTTTGGGGCCCTTTTTAAAGAAAAAAATTAATATGAACGTTTTTAAACGTCTTAATTTTTAAATTTTTAAGGGGGGTTTTTTTTTTTAAAAAAAAAAATAATTTTTATTAATATCTGTAATATCACTTTAGATTTTTTAAAGAAATTTGGCAAAAATAATGTATCAAAAGCAAGTTCCAAACGTTTTTATAAAAAGTGGCTTTCCTACAAAATTTTTTGACCGCCTTTTTTGGAAAAAAAAAAAAAATGTGGTACACTAAAAAATGTTCTTAAAACCAATGTATGTAAAATTTTATTAAATTTTCCCAAGGTGGTTTTACAGATATTAATAATAAACATTTTTTTTTAAAAAAATTTTTAAAACCCCCCCCTGTTTTTCCCAAAAGTTAAAAATTTTGGGACATACGTTTAAAAAAAATTTTTTTTTAAAAAGGGCCCCAAAAAATTCCCCCAAAATATTGACGTATCTACAATTGAAAAACACCCTGTATTGAAAAAAAATTACCAAACATGATTTTTTATTTCTCGAAAAAGGGGTTTTTTCAAAAAAATCCCTTTTTTTAGTTTTTTTTGCTATCCAAAAAAAAAGGGGGCAAAAAAATTTTATTATTGTGTTAGGGTCCGTCCCTGGAAAACTAAATAAAAATATGATTTAATTGATTCATTTTAAGAAGACTTATCTAGAAACCATCTTTTTTAAAAAAAATATTAAATTACCCCAGTATTAAAAGGAAAAAAAACGTTTTTGGGTGGCCCGTTACCCCTGTATTTTGGGGGGAAAGGTTGTAAAAAAAAAGTTTATGGGTTGTTTTTTTTTTGGGGTTTTTTTTTGAAAAGATTCCCCAAATTTCGGGAAAACCCGAAAAAAAAAAAAAAATCTTATTTTACATACCCCTTGGACAAAAATATCGAATAATCTTAAAATTTCCATGAGACGCAATGCTAATTGTCTCCCCCAAAAAAATATATTTTTAATTACCACTTCAAAATTATCAAAAAAGGGACTAAAATGTTAAGTGCTAAGAGGGACAACCTTTTTTTGTATTATTAAAATATTTGTTGTGTTACTGATAAACCCCAAAAAGTTTAAAAAATTTTTTTAAGAAAAGGAATGAAATGGGGAAAAGGAAGAAAGGGGCCCTTATTATTTTAAAAAAGTTTAACACCCGTGGGGTTTATCAGTAACCCCAAAAATTCTTGTTATGATACACAACCGTGAGATTGTCCTTTTTTATCACTTTTCATTTTTTCTTGTTTTGTTTAATGATTTATAAGTGGAATATAAATATTTTTGCAAAAAATTGTTTGTCTTTTTTAAAAGTCAAATTTTTTGATATTTTTTTTCCATGGGTTTTTACAGGGGCGGCTAAAATATGAAAAAAATTATTTAAAAAACGGGTATTGGGGTTTTAAAAAAAAAAGCTCCAAAATATTTTATAATTTTTTTTTTTGGGGGTTTTTTTTCACTTTTAAAAATAAAAATACCCGGGTTTCTTTAAAAAAAAAAGGATTTTAATACCAAAGTTTTTTTTTTTTTAAAAGGAACACTATTTTTTAAAAAACTATTTTTCAAATTTTTTTTTGAAATTTAACGGGATTATTCATTTTGGGATATTCTTTTAAATTTACGCCCCCTTTTTTTTTCGAAAAAAAGGAAAAAAAACCCCAAAATTTTTGGGGGATACCTTTTGAGGTAAAACAAGTTAATTTTTTTAAATGTGTTGTCAAAGACTTTTTATAATTAAGTGAATATGGCGCTTTTAAATAAAAATTTAACGAACTAAATTTTAATTTTTTTAAAGAAGGCAAAACAATAACTTAAAAAGAAGTTTGTAATTTGCTTAATGCAAAATATCCATAAAGGCCCATTACAAGAAGTACAGTAAGAATAATTGTTTTGTTTTTTGTTAGGTGTTGAGGATAATCCTCAAGAATAATCCGTACAAGAATAGGTTACTACACGAGCAAAACAAAATTTTCCCGATAAATAAACAAAATTTTAAATACTGAAGCACAAAAAATTTCAGTTGAATGAGAAAAAATCATTCCCAACATCCACCAAAAGAAAATGTTTGGGAGAGAGTTTTAAATAATAAAATAATTGAACGTTTTTTTCGATCAAAATCTTACGGTAAACCGATATTTCAAATTTCTTCAAAATAACTTACTCCCCACTCTCGTAGTTTCTTTTCCAACTGATATGCCAAATAAATCGATTTGGGGTTTTTAAAAGAATGGGTCCAAACCCCCTTTTTTCTTTTAAAAATATGTGAATATTTGAATGGGGTTTTTCCCCCGGGCGCGTAATTACATTTCTATACTTTTTACTCAGAACACCCGGGGCAGAAGTTGCTCTGAGTCAAAAATTTTAAGGTAGTGGGCGTAAGGGCAAATTTTTTACCTTTATAATATAAAAACCCCGGGCGGGGAAAAAAAAATTATACAAAAAAGCTGTATAGCATTTTTATCACTATAAAAATGTTTGAAATTTTTTTGGGGACTTAAAAAAGGGATTTAAAGGGGGGGGTTTTTTTGCCTTTTAAAAAAATTCAGACAGATTTTTTTTTTTTTAATGTCCCGAAATTTTTTAAATTATTGTATTGATACAATACCTGGTTTAACCATGTTAAATTAATTTGCATAAAGCTTAGTTTTAAGTTTGTTATTCTATCAAATGTAAATTTGTCTGCCAAATAAAAAATTTGATGACTTTTTTTACTCCTAACCTATTAGTACTGTTAAATGCGAAACTTTCTTCGCTTTTAATTTCTGTAATGAAAAAAAGAGGTTCCTTTTTAAAAGTCAATTTAACCTTGAAATATCCATCAAGGCCAAGATCAAGGTCACTATAAAATTATCAGTTTAATTTTATACAACCTTTTTATTTAAAGTTTTCTTCCATGTTACTCAGTTTCGAGATATTTAGGTACAGTCTGTACATATCTATTCATTAACTTTTCTGTAGAATTTCATAACTTAAAACACTTTCTGCAAAAAATATATTACTGCTTACAAAATCCAAGTGAGATACTGTATCTGTTTTAATTGCACTTTTTTAATGTTTACCTTAAAACTCTAAAAATATAATTATACTCCAGTCGTTAGAGGTACAAATAGCCACCTACCTCTAACCAAGCCCAAAGATGTAGTGTTTGGTACCAGGTAATCAAAATTCCTTGCTTGGGAGAGTCGGAAAGGGGGTGGAAACCACCCTTAAACAAAGAAAAATGTGTAATCTGCTTTAAAAGCAGAAATAACAGAAAAAAATCCTAATCCCTTTGGTAGTGGACTTTATAAGTGTGATAGAAGAAACAGCATGATGAATCCCTGAGTTGTGACTAGACTCGGAGCTAGGGAGGGCAGGGGGCGCCAATACGTACGGCGCTGCTTGTATTTTAAAGATTTTTGAGATTTCGAGCAAGCCGATTGTGCTAAGATGACACGTTGTTTTCCCTGCCCTGTGCATATTAATATTGTCCGTATTTCTTCCTTTTTTTTGTTCACGATTGGCAGGTATTCAACACCGGTCATTTCTAAAGTAAAATGTTCCGTGCTTTTAAATGGCAGCGTTATTTTTAAGAAAAAACTATTCTTTCATCAATAAAAATGTGTTTAAAAGTTCAGGGGGTAGTTTCACCCCCTTTCCGACACTTCTCAGCAAGGATTCGTTGATTTTTTGATTTTTTGCCTTAAAATCTACTAGTAAGTATGCCAAACTTCTTATGAATTTCAGTGGCGGTTAGAGGAAAAACTTCTAACGACTTCATTTTAGTTTAAAAATTTGGACACCTAAAAGTTTTTACTGTTTAGTATTTCTCTACATTGAAGTGCAAATCTTTGTCTAGCTGAGGAATATTTATTTTCGTAAGCTTATGTTTTGTTGTAAAAGTACTCAGACAAGTGTAACTTTGTTGTGTTTAGCCAAATATAGTTGCTCTTTGAAACATTGCGTTGACTTGTTGGGATGCTACAGCTTGTATGGCTAATGGGTTACCTAAACATTGCTTCATCCCAGCTCTTAAATTTTAACTGCTGAATATGCAACAAAAAATTTGGGAATTATTCAAGTCTATATTTTATACTATTCAGACTTAGTTGACTTATTCTTCAATATGATCATATTCTTTAATATTGCTAAAAGATATAACTAAATGATCTAAATATTAAAACCATATTCTCATAAATAAAAGTTTACACTAACCATGAAGGGAATTTCATACACTATAGTTAATTAGACATATTTATAGATATGGGAGCAAATGTTTTAGTTAACCTGAAAGTTGTAATTTTCATTAATACACGAACTAACGATAACTAGTTGAAATGTTAGTACAAAGTTTTATTACAGAAGTTTCAGTAACCGTAGAAGTACGTAACTGTATTACTGAATGATATACCTCAAATGTTAATAAGAATAAGAGTGATATTCAGAAGCCATTTAAAGATGTCTGTGGGTATTACGGCGTTGTCTTAAAAGTGATCTAAAAAGCAATATTTGCATGTTGTGGTACGAAATTTAAGCAAATGCACAGACTAAAAACCCGGCTCCCACGCCTCCAAGGACTTATGTTTTATACTAGCCTTAACCCATATAGGAGAATCTTTCCATGGGTCATTTTTTCCCCCATAAATAAAGCACGCATTCACGCTCTTTAATGTATGTTTTACAGTTCCATTATCTATGATGGCAAAAGAATATATAAAGGTGCCATAATCGATTAGCCAAATAGTTTGAACAAGCTTTTCTAAAGATTAAAGCTTACGTTGTTATGGTTAAAATCGTTAGCAATCTCTCATATTTAAATTATAAATAATTGCATCTTTCTGGAGAAACATATGCTTGATTGAGCAATTGAACAAATACAAGCGGGGAAAGGAGAAGACTCACTTTATCTGGCGCTCGTTTTAATAAAGATAAGAGACCAACCAAAGGTTAGGTTTCGGCCAGTTTTAATCAAAAAATCTAGTTCCGGTCAAAAATCACATGAAAACTTCGACCGCGACGAAAATGGTTGTGAATTATTGTGCGTGTTTGTGACTTGCTGTTGACAGCCAGTTCTCCGGCCGGCGTAGTTAACGTTAATGTAACGTTTATAAATAACTATTTGTGTTATATATTTTTATTTTTTATTTTTTATTTAATTTAACATGAGTTAACTGTTTGCTTATGTATTAAAAAAAAAACACTAGGCTTCAATATATAATAGAATTGTTTGTATGTCTAAATAAGTATGTTTTAGTTAGTTCTGGTTACTATTGAACACAAACATAGCAGGTGTGATCAACATCAATACATGCAAGGCGGTTTGAAAACAAAAGAAGAGAGGGGATGTGTAATTTATTTTAGATCTCTTAACTTAAAATCAAATGAGTTTATAGGTGTTGAAGTATGCTCCAAACTGAGCTTACTAACCATAGCTGCAAAGGAAATAAGCAGGAGAAACATCACTGATAAATCCATACGGATTGCAAACCGATACGAGAGCCCTAAGGAGGCCACGCTACCCCCAAGTCTAGTACTGAATGTCATCGTACCCTTGTGGACGCTTTCAGCAGAAATCGCTGACTTGTTGGCCAGAAAGTTTGCCGGGACCAAACCTGCGATGGGAGACCTAATAAAAAGACACTTTTATAAGCAGTTTACAAGACGACGGGATGAAACAGTAAACTGTAACTTTTCCAGACAGTTACGGGAACTATCCTGACGGAGATACAGCTAAACATTACTTGGCAATGCCAAAACCCCCTTCGTCTAATCATGGGCGTTCTTACTGGAAATTGTCAATCAGAATGCATCTTTTAAATTTTGGCATAAATGACACACCCCTGGCTAGAGGTTGTGAACAGGAAGACGAGACGGTGGAGCTTGTGACTGCCCTATACTTCCGTCCAAGAGAAGATCCGTGCTAGGCAAGTATTGACTTTTCTTTGGCGACTTTGTGACCTACTGATAATCAGCAGAATGAGCGGCGTACTGAGTGAAGAGTTCCCTTTAGAAGGTAGCACAACCGTCCTACTGAGGCCTAGCTGCTGTGATGTTTATCAACCTCCTCACTTTTAAATTCAGAAGTATGTTTTGGTTTTGCCGAAACTGGGATCAAGGTCAAAGATTTGGTTTTAATTTGGCCTAAAAATCCTGTTTTGGTCGGATACTAATAAATATGCAGATTTCTTAAACCGTGTTGTCACCATTATGTGACCAAGCTTCATTTCTATGATTTCCAAACAAAACAATATCGATGAAACTTCCTTAAGAAATTAAAATTAATTAGAAAATGACTAAACAGTTACCAATACATTCTATTTTTCTTTATTATCAAAAAACAGTTTTAAAAAAGTATTGTGCCAGTGGTAGGATACTAATTCTCAATTAGCAGGCATGCAAACACTAAATTTATGACAAAATATTGAAGCTTTTAAAATTGATAAAAAAACCTTTTTAATAAATGTTAAATGGCAACTTTATGGTTTCATCTAGTCAGTATTTTTCCCATATCGAGGCACAATATCACAATAAGATTATCCAGATTACGGTCAAAGGCAGTAGGGTAAAACATTGTCATGTTAATTTAATTAAATATAAATTGAAGATCGCCTGGGCTGCAAAATAAAATATAATTTAGCTGTGCCAGTCATCGTTAAACTTAACATAATGTGAATAAACAAGTTAAGTCCTAAAATGAAACGTCCCATGACAAAGCTTCATGCAAATGTTTTAATGTTATTTATTTGCATTATTAAATCATTTATTTAAGTAAATAGTTACAACTTATACAAATAATACCGACTTTTTTTAACTAGATCAAAGAAAAATAAAGCAGTTTGCAACCTGCAAAATAAGCTAGGTTGTTTATTTAATGACTTTTTTAGGGCTTGGGCATAGTAGTAATAGGTAGTGAGATGGTGTTAGGTCGGGTCAAATAATTTGGTCCCGCATGACATTTTAAGGGTTGAAAATTAAACGTACGATAAGAAAAAAAAGTATATTTGACCGCCGCTCGTATGCAGGTCATAATAGAAATGGCATTTTAATTTCTTAAATTTGGGTGTTTTTTGGTGCTATTATACCGCATGCCTTTTGAACATAATGTATAATGGACTGATTTAAGGTCTAGTAATGAATGGCATGCATCCAGCAATTGCACAAAGGGTCAAAAGTGTCGCTTGAAGATGAAAAAAAAAGGTGAAAAAAATTACAAGAAAATCTTGTGCAAAATTTTAACAATTTTTGGTAATTTTTAATGCATGCTATTTAAACAGTAGTTAATTTAAATTATTATTTGCAGAGCAAATTGGCATGCATCCCAGGATGTTACAAAATAAAAGTATGCGTATAAAAATGGCAACTTTTTATGATATTGTTTTGCATGCCATCCTGTTATTTATTAAAAAGTATGCACGTATCTACTGCCCAAAATAGAACAATATGTAAAATTAAATAATTTCTGTTTTCAATGTTAAGTATTTAAGAAACCGGATTTTTTTTGTAATTTTGTTTTTCATGCCAATTTGTATTTCATTAGAAAATAACATTGTTATTCTTAATGAATAATAGCAGGCTTGTTGCACATGCATGGTATGATAAGAAATTATTAAAGTTGTAAAAAAACTTCAAAATTTTGTGATTTTGTTGTTAACGGAAGAATGCTTTTCCAAGTTCAAAAAAATGGCATGCATGTAGCTACTGCAGACTATAGAAAAATTGGAAAAATGTGAAAGTATTTAAAGATTATGTGGGTATTGGCTGGGCCCGGGAAATTTATAATGGTAGTTCCCCATGCAGCACGCATGCATTTTTTTAACCTGGAATAACATTTGGCCGTTCATAACAAAGTTGCATTCATATTTATTACCATATGAAGTGCATATGCAGCATGCATGCCATTTTTTAGTGAAGCTTACAATACTATTTCCTTATAAAATACCAATTGGCATTCAATATAAAATCACAAAAAATTACCGGTTTTTTGAGTACTAAATATTAAATGGAGAAGTTATTCTACATTTTTTAAATTTTGTACAGCACATACGTGCATGCCATTTTTATTGTAAACTTAAAATAGTTCTCTTCAATGAATAGAAAATGGCATTTGCAAACTTTTAGTGCAAATTAAATTAATGTTTATAATACGAAGTGCATATGCAGGATGCATGCATTTGGACTTTGTAAATATTTTAATTTAAAATTACTATTGAACAATATTTAACGTAGTTCAAGATCACCAACGATTATTATTTTGACGAAAACTTTTTTTTCATTGGCATGCAATTCCAAATCATTTAAATTCACGTTTTTTTTTTCATCTTTGAGCGACCATTTTGACCCGTTGTGTAGTTGCTGGATGCATGCCATTCATTACTAGATCTTAAATCAGTTTATTATTTATCTTATCTTCAAAAGGTATGCAGTGTAAAACCACCCAAAAGTACTTCCATTATGAATAATGTGCTTGCAAGCGGTGGTTAAATATCCTATTTTCTTTCTTATCTTAGTGTTAGCTATCCACCCTTAAATGACATGCGTTATCAAATTATTTGACCTGACCTATCACCATCTCATTATTTATAAGTATGTTTTATGAAACTTTGATCAAGAAATAAAGTGGCGAGCTAGTGAAGTGGCAGCGTACCCGCCTCTCAACCGTGAAGACCCGGGTTCGATTCCCGCACTGTCCATTGGACCTTTTCATAGCTCGTCACCTCACAGAAGGCAATGGCAAACCACTGTGTAGTATTTCTGTCTAGTAAACCCTCTCACATGTGCGTAGGAAGGCACGTTAAGCCGGTGGTCCCGCATATCTGTGTAAATTGGTCCGAGAGGGCGCCTACGCTCTGCATAGAGTATGGCATATTAAGAAGAAGAAGATCAAGAAATAGCAGTCTATACTTTACAAAAAACAGTCCATTCAACATTGTTCCTCTATCTTTTAGCTCTTTTTTACTCTATTTTTAGAAAAAGTGGGCATAGGGTAATAGGTATTACATGTGCGTTTATGAGCATGATAACAGCAAAACGAGTGTAAAAGATTAGAATGATGAGGTCGTAGACCGAGTCGTTCTAATCACATGAGTGTTGTTTGATTTTTTTTAGGAGACAACCACCAATATGGCTCTATTCGGTCCTTGTTGGATGACTCTATACGTAACGGCATTAACGGATTTTTGACAAAGTAAGTAAGTAAAATTATTTGTTGTAGAAAAACAGGTATTAGGAATACGAAATTAAAAACTACATTTTTTGTCGTTACATTACTTTGGTATCACAGACAAGTAAATGCTATTTTTTGAATTGTGTTTACAAAAACTGCACGTTTAGTCGATTTTTATTACTGATCTTAGTTAACACTTTAACTGCCAGGCCAACTTAGAAAATTTTACAGGATCATGTGGACTAAGAAATTTCTTTTCTTAATTATGTCTTTTTGGTTAAAAGTAATATAGTCCTAGGCCAGATCCAACGATATTCTCATATAAATGATGACAGATGTGACCTATTAAGGTACACAAGGCCTAGATCTCGATGCTTATACAACCGGTGTCCAAATTGTACATATGGCGAAGAATTAAAATTTTCCTTTTTTTCCCTATATGGTACTTATGGCGGAAAATTAAAATTCCCTGTGTCCCCGAAGTTCGTCAATAAATGTGATGCTCACTGACGTTTTAAACATTTATTTTAAATATTAAACTTTATTACTTGTTTTTTTGGGGTTTTTCGGTCATTTTTTAAATAAAAATCAATGTTTAATTGACGTTTCGGTTTATTTAGTTAAACCATCATCAGAATATCTAAAAATATTTTTCTATTATTGTATTTAATTAACATGATGAATTTTAAGAGAAGTATGATTGTATATAATTTGTAAAGTAAACACTTACCAACTATATTGTAAAAATTACAAGCACTAGATAACATTCTACTAACATTTTTGTTCTGTGGTTGATATAATACTGAAATTTTTATCTTTTTAAAAACTATGAACCAAACATTTGCATTACCTAGGTTAATTTACACAGAATTGTTTTATTGGGGTGCAAAAATCTGGGTTTTTCCTTTTATTATTTCTATTGCGACAATAAATTGTTGTAAATAGAGCTTAGACCCTCCGTGTCTGTTCTGAAATTTACGGTATTTTGTGTTTTTTTAATGTGAATCATTTCTTTAACCCATATAACCCTGAAACTTTTTTTTTTTTTAAATACATAATTTTTTGGGTAAATTATTTTTAAGCACTTAAAACCAAATACAATAAAAATTTTTTTATTTTTTTTGTTTAGGGATAAGGGTTATCTAGGGCGTCCTTTTAAAAGGACGGTATTTATATGCTACTTTTTATATAAAACACGGATAAAAAAATATAAACTTTTATTTCAAAAAAGGGCATATTTTATTCGTTAATATTTTACAAAATCATTAAGCGAAAGAAAATTGATAAAACAGTCTTTTGGGTAGACCAAATCACATTTTTTACAAATAAAATTTGCTTTTTTATGGCATATAAAACAACGTCGTTGGTTAGGAATATATAAAACCATATGATCAATCTGATCGTATCGAGAAAATTCATGCATTTCTGGAGGGTTTTGAGGGTCCCTTTAGCACTTCGTTTATGTGTTTCCAACAACTCTGATGCCACTGCCATTCGAAAATCTAACTGGTCCATTTTTCCATTACAATTTTATGGAGCCTAAGCATTTTGCAGGGCCATGTCAATGCAATGCGCAAAAAGGAAAGTACCACTTCTTTTATTGCAATCCTATACTCGCTGAGGTTTTGGTCACCCCTATCCACACCACCCATATTTTTGTTGTAGAATTTTACCAGATTAGGCTGATCTACATGGATATGTTTTTTTTTCTGATTGGGAATATCTTTTTACCTTATTTAGCGGAAACACGATAGAGCATTAGATGCTATATTTACGACATTATTGTCATTCCATTTACAAATGACAATTTCATTATCGGCAATAGTATGTTCGAAGGATCCTCGTATCTTTTTTCATTATTGCTTTATCGGGCAAGGGGTTTTGGGTTCGATTCTC
>JAHBCN010025243.1:0-11395 GCA_019359885.1 Listronotus oregonensis | reverse complement strand
AAAAATTTGGTTTTTTTACTTCCGGGCCCAGGGCCCATTTTTAAATTTTTAAAGGGGGTTTTTGGGGCCTGATCAATAATCTGAAGTAAAATTTTTGTCGGACTCTGCTGGTTTTGAGTTATAACGCCCCACTCGAACCTAACCTGCAAAACTTTCCTAAAATTCCTCCTTTTAAAACTGATTACACCCAAAATGGAAGATTTTATGGAAATACACTTATTATTCTTGATAATTTAATTTACCTTCATTTAACAAATATTTTTAATACAAAAAGCAAAAAACCACTTCTAAAAAATATTATTTTTACTTTTAAAAATGTCAACAAAATTGTCTAGAGATTTTAGACTGTTTTATGTTGGTACGCCATGGACCCGCGAAACAATTAAATGGCCTACTTTCTAAATTTTAATTATTTTTATTGTTCGCAATTTAAATTTAAAAAGTAAGCGCATTCAATTGTTTCGCGGGTCCCTGGTGTACCAACATAAAATTGTCTAAAATACCTAGACAATTTTGTTGACATTTATTAAAGAAACATATTATTTTTTGGAAAGCGCTTGTTGTGCTTTTTTTATTAAAAATAATTGTTAAATAAAGGTAAAATTTAATTTATCGTATAAAATAATAAGCGTATTACCATAAAATTTACCATTTTGGGTGTAATCAGTTTTAAGAAGGAGGAATTTTAGAAGTTTGGGCAAATTTAAGGTTAGGTTCGAGTGGGGCGTTATAACTCAAAAATAGCAGAGTCCGACAAAATTTGACTTCAGATTCGTGATCAGCGCTCCAAAAAACCCCTGTATACAAAATTTCAATAAAATCGGTAAGTAAAAAATTACCAAAATTTTTTTAGCGCTTTAACTTTTTTGAAAAATATATTTTAACATAACGGTTTTAATCGTTCGGCGTTCAATAATTATACCTAATTATAAATTTTGTATGCTTTTAATTTTATCAATTGCTATTGTTGCTAATGTTTAGTAGGTATTTTGTTTAATAATTTATTTTTAAAATATTTTTGACAATTACTTTTTTTTTGGAATTAAAAAATAAAATGTATTATGTGGGAAATATACTCAAATAAAACACTAATTAATTATTTGGTAATTGTCTCGAAAGTTGCCTCCTCTCCGATTTTGACCAAATTTGGTATAGGGGGGTTTTTTGCGGCGCCGATTACAATCTGCCAAATTTTTTTCGGCAACGTTTCGTTT
Source organism: Listronotus oregonensis (assembly GCA_019359885.1). Classification (NCBI taxonomy): domain Eukaryota; kingdom Metazoa; phylum Arthropoda; class Insecta; order Coleoptera; family Curculionidae; genus Listronotus; species Listronotus oregonensis. Next base: position 10,181 of record JAHBCN010025243.1, on the reverse strand, counting down.
TCGAGATATTCATCATCAAATAAAGTAAAAAACAAACTAACCTTATTTACACTATTCCTCCTTTTTTTGCACAGATTCTTGGTTTTTACACTAAATTGGCACACAATATTTCACAAACACCTTTTAAAAACTTGTTTTTATATTTATTTTATACAATTTTCCCATTTAATTGCAAACCTCACTTTAACACACCGCAACGTGGCTGCAACCATTTATACACTGGGGGTTTTTATAAACAAATATGGCTGCTGCCTTTGAACTTGAAAGTTGGCAATTTAATGGAAAAAAGGTGTAAAATAAATAAAAATACAAGGTTTTAAAAGGTGTTTATAAAATATTGTGTGCCACTTTAGTGTAAAAATTAAGAATTGTGTACAAAAAGAAGGGGAAATATAGTGAAAATGAGGTTAGTTTGATTTTCAACTTTGATGATAAATATCTTGAAAACGAAATGTTGCCGAAAAAAATGTTTTCAGATTCGTAATCAGCTCCCCAAAAACCCCCGTATACCAAATTTGGTCAAAATCGGAGAGGAGGCAACTTTCGAGACAATTACCTTTTGTTTAATTATTTATTTTTAAAATATTTTTGACAATAACATTTTTTTTCGGAGTTAAAAAATAAAATGTATTATGTGGGAAACATACTTAAATAAAACATTAAGTAATTAATTTTGGTAATTGTGCCTTAGTGGGCGTCCACTTTTTTGGAATGTAAAATCAACATGATTAATTTTTTTGAGTTCTCAAATATTTTTATTTCTAAAGTTTATAAAAAAAATAAAAAATGTCAATTCTTCGGTTAAATTTTTTTTTGAAAAAAAAAATTGAAAAATCCAAAAATTGATATATATTTTTTTAATAATTGCTTTTTACACTTAGAATACGTAACAAATCACTAAAAATTGCTAAACTTAAACGGGTACATTTTATTGACGAAAACCCATTTTTTTTTTTTGGATTTTGTTTAACAAGATTCGTAAACCGGTCGTAAAATAGAACAAAAAAAACATGTCAATATCTTTATTTTTCGATTTTTTAAGGCCAAAAGTAGCCTAAATAATTAGAATTATTTTATTTTAGTAACCTAAAAGCTGTTTAAAATACAATAATAGAATAAAAACAGAGACTTAAAAGTGTTTTCTATAAATTAACAAAAATATGTACAGCAAAAAAATAAAAATTTAAAATTATAAAACAAAAAAAGAAAGTTAAAGTGTTTTCTCATGAAAATATATAAAAAATCGCTTAAAATTATAAAATGATAACAACATACTTAAAAGGTTTTTTAGAAATTAACAGAAATTGTATTGTTGGATAGAAAAAATAACATGTTAATACCACAGGCCCACAAAAAAAAGGTGTGTGCTTGGTGTCGGACTAGGATTTTCTGGAATATTTTTTTTCGCTGAACACGAATCCGAAGTCAAAATTGGGGCCAAAAGAAATTATCGAAAAAAGGCGTAATTTCAGATATTATTAACTTTTAGCCCCTTTAATTTAAGTAATATAACCTTTTTGTCTAAATGCAATATTTTTCGAGTTATTATCAAAAAACCGAAATTTCAGGATTTTTTAAGGTATACCTCTGAAAAAAAAATTAAAATTAAAAATGTCGATGTGATGAATATAACAAAAAGTCATAGTATTTAATGTACGTTTCGGTTTCAGTACTTAAAAATGCCTAAAACCGATTAACAACTTCTTGACGTCGCGCTGCAGGTTATAATGGGTGTCGATTTATTTTCTGTTCCAGCTTAATCCTATTTACCAACCCAGATTTACAAAACTGTTTTATTTCTACTTCTTTTGATAAAATTGGCATCGCGAGTTAAGTGAAATACCCTGAATATGCAGTTGTCAAGTATAGTTTAAATGATTATATTTTAGACGAACAAAATTTATTTAAAATCTTACCAGAGCCTCTGAGTGTTCCCACTTGCCCTGTAGAAGATTGGGACGACGACTTAGAGGATTCTTATGATCCTGATAGTTACTGTGTACAAAATGAAATACTTAGAAAGGTCGATATACAATCCGCTTCAAAACGTCGGAGCTTCAGGTAAAACACAGCGTTAATCCTTTATTTTGTAAAAGTAATGGTAATAAAACGAACGGTTAGAGTTCCATAGATGATCAAACTTAAGATATATATGATCTTTTATTTATTTCACCAAAAACACTTATGTAAAATAAAGACCAAGTTCCTATTCAAAAATCTCGGTCTTTTAAAGTACTGAAAGCTAAAATTAGGCCTAGTTCTGTCCATGATTTTATTCCAAATAAATTACATACAGTAAATTCCACAATAATTCGTTGATTTCTCGTTTTACCTGAAATGACAAAACATAAAAAGCCTATATACTCTCAAAGTCTAACGTTTTTTACTATTTTAACACAAGATGATAAAAGTACAACTTGTAATATTGACATTATCAAAAAACAATTTTAATAATTCTAATCTTATCTGTTTTCACAGTAAGCCTTTTTAATTTTTAAGACTTTCCAGTCTGCTTCTTTTATAGTCCAGTCGTTGGAGGTTTTTTCTTCTAACCGCCACCAAAGTTGATGAAATTTGGCATACGAGTACTATTAGATTTTGAGGCGAAAAATCGAAAAATCAACGAATTCTTGCTGAGAAGTTTTGGAAAAAGGGTGAAATAACCCATTGATCTTTTGAATTCATTTTTATTCATGAAGGGATAGTTTTTTCTTAAAAATAACGCTACCATTCATATAAACGGAAAATTATACGCTAGAAATGACTATTCACACATCTAAGATATTTTTGTTCTAAGTTTGAGAAAATTTTATCCCTAAAGACTCGCGAAAGCGCGCTAAATTAATTATTCAATAATTTTCTGACAGTTTCCGTACTGAAATTGAATTTTTGCTGTAATGTGAAAGAATCTCGTGGAGAGTAATATACCAAACGAAAGAACAAGTCTGATCCTTCATTTCTTGCACAGTTGCACTATCAAATTCGTTCACATAAATAAATAGTGTTATAGCAACTTGAGGGTCAGATATATTTTTCAAGTAATGTGTTTATTATTCCTACCATTTGGCTGGACAGGATTTAGTTCAGCTCATCTGAACTTTTTTGACCGTCTCATTCTGTCAATCACATTATGATCATTGTACGCATTATAAGCAATATGCTAAGAGTATCGATATAAAAATGACACGGAATATCGGCCAGAGTGATCTCGAAAGTTATACTTTTCTAAAAAACAAGGCCCCAGCTTTAAAATGCATGTACTTGAATTTCCTGGATAAGCTGTTTTTGAGCTAGAGCGCCAACGGAACGATAAATCACGATATGCGTTTTTTTGCGATTATTATACTTCTTTTTAGCGAGATAACTAAAAATTGCTGCGGAAGACTTATTTTGATAGATTATAATTCTTATTCACCATCTTTTCTAAATCTGCTTAACTGTTAACAGGCTAATGGAAAGGCACAGATTTAATCAATTAAAAGTATGCGAAGAAATGAAAAACAAGCAAGAAGATCAAGACAGAATAGAAAGTAATAAGAAGGAAAAGAATGATCACATTTGCGAAATGATGGAAAAATTATGTAGGCCTATTAGGGCACTCGTACCAAAAATCTCAAAGAAAATACGAATATTCTGAAACGACGAAAATTTTTATTTTGGCCCGGTTTTGCTTGGTTATGCCCCGGTGGAAGGGGTGAGGAGACGATACGGAAAAAAGGGGTAACCCATATTTTTAATAAAAAATGGCACGTGCATCGAGTTGTTATGATTTACAAGAAAGTATAGTTACTTTGTTTAAAATAAACATCTGCAATATTTACCTTTTACCAAATGTTATCAATTTAGGCTGTCAGATTGGATTGTTTGAAAACGTAGGCAGAAAACCGTTTTCTAGGGTATCAAGCAGTTTAAATCAATCAAGAATAAAAATGGGAATTGGCTGGCGTCTCCAACTAGGCATAAAAATATGCAGTAGGAAATTAGCAAAATTCTCAACAGTTCAAGTAGTTCAAATAGACTATAATAAAACAAAATTACGAAATAGACCCATCCATGTAGGTGGGAACCCTGTTATTAATTCAAATACGTTTATTTGGAAGTTTTTTTTTTAAATATCAAATAAATGAAAAATGCAACGAGATTTTTTAAAATTTATCTAAACTGTTTGTGGATTCCATGTTTTAAAGTAAGAAGAGATATGAGAAAAATTTAAAGTCGTTGCCTTTACAATGTTTGTAAAACAATTTATGACTACCATGTTGTGAACACCTTTATACTTCCATACTGTTTGCGTGTTAAAAAAATATTGTGTAATATTTTTCAAACAACATCATCAAAAATGAAATATATTGACATTGAGAATCATCCCCTATTAATTTGTAGAATATTCATTACGAATACTCTGTACAGTGAATAGTAAGAAATAGATATTTATTAGTCTCCATAAAAAATATTTCTGAAAAAACTGTTTAAAGTTTCTTTTATTTGTCAAACGACTGTTTTTTATTTTTTTAAGCTTTACAGACGATAAATGTAGTTCAAAAGTAAGCTAAGTATTTGCCTAAGTTAGCAATAACATTAAAAAAATAAAGAACATTTTCGAAATAAAATTTTTGTTTTATTAGTCTACAAAAATTATACTGTAACACTATTAATACTACAAATGGGAAAAATAAGCGTATATGTTATAAACAGAAATACAAGTTACTTAAAAATAACACAAGCTCCATACGTTTTTTTTTTAATGGAGGATAAACTGTATGGTAAACCAAAGCTTGCTTTAAGTGTTTATAAACTTGCTTTTTGCGATTTTAAAACTTTTTCTTCAATTTATTTACGGCAATTTAATGAATATTGTATTTACCAAAAAAAAAAAAACAGTAAACATTGCCCCTATCAAGGAAAACTTACAATTTTCTTTGGATATCTTATTATAAATTTAAATAAAAAGAAATTTAAGGAAATATGATCAACGCAGAATAAACTGGAATTGCGTTCTCCAAAATTAACGGATTTCGCTTCCGTTCACGCAACGAGTAAAAATTATGCTTGTTTTTTTTTTTCGCCTATTTATTCGCATCTGCATTTCGCTTACAGATACTTACTAGGAATTAAAAAGGGATTTTTTCTTAACGAATTTGGCAATCCTGAAAAATCTAGGTTGCCGAGACTGCATGGACTGCAGTGCACAAATAACAACAAAATAAAAACACACCACATTGCCATTTAGAAAACTAAATCGATTAAATCAACTCAATAACATTTAACAAAGGACAAAGTTTGTAGTGCTGCACTAGAAGTCTTAGTGACTGTCAAAAATACCTATGAGATTGATGGCTTCGTAGGGGTGTCCCACGTTTCATACACAGGCGCTTATGGGAGTCAGTATTCTAGTTCTTTTTGAAGCCCTATGATTTCACCTCATTAAGTATCATGACGAAAGCAGTTTCAGCGTACAAATTGGTTACTTGCAAAATGCATTCCTCTTTTTCTTTTTAAAAAAGATAAAAGCATACCAACTGCATCTACCATATACTTACAAAAAAATCTCAAATCTAGAAGAATTATATAGAGTAGTTTCCTATTCAAGAATTCGTCTCTTTCAATATAAAACTCAAGAAATAGATAAAAATGAAGGTTACACATGTTACAATTTTATTTGTTCATGTTATTTTAACGAAAAAATTTTAACTGCTTCCTGGTTTTTTATAAAACGAGCTTTAAATCAGAGGTCCCAATATTTAATCTCATTTTTGTAAATTTATCAATGAAAGCCCCAGGGGCGTCGATATTCACCACTTTGGCATAAGAGGGTGTATATTTAGCAAAAAATGAAATAAAAGTTTTAAAAGAAATCTATCAAACAATTTTTAAAACATAATAGCGTAACTGGTACGATCGAAAATGTATTAAATGAAGTTCATGTTCGGTCACCCGTAAGTCAGTCCACACTGGGAAAAAGCTTCATACGGGGCCCATCCAAAAGAACGAAGGAAGAACTACTTAGACAAAGTAGGAAACGAATTCGCATAACAGTGGGGTTGCTAACAGGGCACGATAACCTCAAGAAGAAAAACCAAAAAAGGTTAACATCCTACATTTAAACGTGGGATCATTAAGAAATAAAATTGAACCATTGGAGGCTCTTATTTGTGATAGGGACATTTCCTTTGTGTTTTGCACTGAGCACTGGATGTCAACGAATAAAATTACATCAAATAATATAGGGGCAATGTCTGCAGCACTCACTATCAAGATTGCTGACAGCCGGTGGTGGCAGTGCAATATTTTCGAGGGAAAATATAAACTCCTGTGAACCATTAAATTTAGATAGTGTAAATATTGAAAAATGTATAGAAATCTGTGGTATGTTTGTAGAAAACTTAAATATTTATATCTTAAATGTTTTCAGATCTCCATCGGGACACTTTGCCACCTTTCTCTCAGAGCTGGAGGCAGTGTTGGGTAAGCTGGGGTGTAATAAGAGGATTGTGCTTTTGGGGGACTTCAATGTGCACTTTGATGTGGGGCGGACCAGGGCCTCAACTGAGGCGGTTCAGCTGTGTGACATGCTGGGAACTTTTGGCTTTAGAAAAACTATTTCAGACCCCACAAGATTAAATGCATGTCTTAATAACATATTTCTAAACTTTAATTCAAATTACACAACATCAGTCATTGAGACCAGCATCTCTGATCATAGGGCTCAACAAATTTGTCTAGAATTGCCAATAACTGAAACTAACTTTATTTCCTCGCAAAAAACATGCAGACCCGTAACACAAAAGGGTCTTAATAGCTTTTATAAGATAGTAGAAAGTAAATGTTTTAATTTTGTAAATAACAAAGATGTTAATATCGATACGAAGTTCAATAAGTTTATTGAAATTTTGCAAGATGCAGCAAACGTTGCTTTTCCTCAGAAAACTTACACAGTTCTATCAGATCAAGCAAATAATATTTCATGGTTTAATAATAATTTAACAGAAATGCGTTCACATCTAAACTTTTTGTGTGAAGTAAGTCGCCAATATCCGACACCCTCAAATGTTTTTAAATTTAAAAAACACAAGAACCTATATAAAATGGCCATCAGACGATCAAAAACTATGGCCAATGAAAAAATTATTAGGGAATCGCATAATCAAAGTAAAGCTATTTGGAACATCATAAATAAAAAATGTCAGAGAAAAAGATATGATACAAATACAGATGATATCACCCCGGATAAGTTTAATAGTTATTTTTGTAGTATTGCGCAAAATATTATCAGTCAAATAAAAGATAAAAAATTGATCCCCTAGAAAATTGTCAAAACAATCCATCACCTCAAAATACATTTACTTTTGGGACAGTTACCTATATTGAGTTACGGGGCATCCTCAATAGCATAAAAAACAAAAGTGGTTGTGATGTGTATGGGCTTAATGCAGCAATGATTAAAAAATAAAAAATATTATCATCATTCCTCTTACCAAACTTATAAATGAAATAATTACAGCAAATATTTTTCCGAACATTTTAAAAAGCAATTGTACTACCAATCTTTAAATAGGGTGACAAAAATGAATGTAGTAATTATAGACCCATTTCAATATTACCTATAATATCTAAAATTATTGAAAAAGCTATGGCTGTTAAGATGGTGAGTTTTCTTGAGGAGAATAAATGTTTTAGTCTCTGCCAATTTGGCTTTAGAAAAAATCAAAACACTGTCAAGGCAATTTTAAATCTAGTATCAAAAATACTACAGGCCTTCGAGGATTTTAGGTATGACGCAGTACTGTTCTGTGACCTCAGTAAAGCTTTTGACTGTGTGTCGCACAGCATTCTGCTTCAAAAACTTAAATATTATAATTTTCAGGACGACTCTATTGAGTTAATCAGATCATATCTGGAGAATAGAGTGCAAAGGGTGAGGGGTGTGGTGGGTTTATCAGCGAGGAGGGCTGTCACCATAGGTGTCCCTCAGGGCTCAGTTCTAAGACCCATCTTATTTTTGTTATATATTAATGACCTTCCTTATCAATAACGGGCAAGGTGTGACTATACACACTACTTCAGAAACTCTAGACGAAGCGAGGCAGGAGCTGTGTGACGCGCAGTCGGGTGCTGAGGACTGGTTCAGTGCCAATAGGCTGCTTGAACCCCTCAAAAACAAAAAAAATATTTTTGCTTTGAGGGAGGTTGGAAATGAAAATGACAGCTGTCCCCGGATTAAATTTTTAGGAGTCATACTGGATCCCAAGCTAAAATGGGATGCCCACATAGATTGTGTGTCAAGTCGGCTCAGGAGTGGCTTGTTTGCGCTGCGAAATTTGTCCCGGTGTATTGGAACAACTACCTTGAAAATAGCACACTTTGCTCTGTTCCACTCTGTTATGACATATGCATTGTTGGCATGGGGACATTCCCCACAAGCTGCCAGAGTGTTCGGATCACAGAGAAAGGCTATAAGAGTCATATGTGGCTTAGGATTTAGAGAGGATTGTCGAGACGCTTTCTTGCGCCTGGGTATACTAACATTACCATCAGTGTACATATTCGAAAATCTTCTCCACATTAAGTGCAATGAGGGTACATACAGAGTGCACAGTGGAGTCCACGAGCATGATACTCGAAACAGAAAAGATCTTGTCCCTGCATACCATCGTTTAACGAGGTGTCAGGATGGTCCTGGCTACTTGGCTATAAAATTCTTTAATAAATTGCCCAGCAATATAAGAACATTGGATTTACCAAGATTTAGAGCTACAGTAGGAAGTCTTTTGTTAAGAAGGGCTTTTTATAGTCATAATGAGTTCTTAACTGCAAACTTTACCACGGAAAAGTAGGGTAATATTTTTCAAATTTAGTTTGTTAAATATGTATTCTATTTTATTTTATTTTAATTTACATAAATTGACCCTTTGTTATATCTGTGATTTTACTGTATTTGTGAGATAGACATTTTATTTTGATTTTAAACTACATAAAATTGTACCTATCCTATGACTGTGATAAAAATGGTTCTAATTGTTTAAGATTTACTGTGATATGATGTTTTATACAACATTTATGTACTTTGTTTGTTGACGAATGTGAATACTGTAATTGTATATTTGACATGAATAAAATTATCTTTATCTTTAACCTAAGAGGACACCTACACAAGATAGGCTCCTACAATGGGGACTCAAGTTGCAAAATGTGCGACGAGGGGGAAGAAACAGCCTACCATACACACTGTGTGAATGTGAAGGGCTGAATTACAAAAGACAGAAATTACTTGGGCAACCGAAAATGAGCCCACAGGAATATATCAACCAACCAGTCTCCGGGTTATACAGACTTGTAGAAAGAACAAGACTAATGGGAGGATTGGTATAAAGGATAATAGATTAGGCACAAAAAGCCCAAGTGGCTGCGCTTCCTCCGGTAGTGAATCAAGACGGCTACCAGGAAGAAGAAGAAGAAGTCAGTCCATCAAGTAGCGTCAGACTCCTTATTTGGGCGTCTCTTAAAAGATATATCGTTAGTGCGCCGTTGCCAGATATTCTCATAAGAAAACATTGTTGCCGAAAAGTTTTAATGTAAATATCAGTACCTGTATATTGCTTTTTAGCCAGATATAAAATAGAAGCTTGAAAGGTAGGTCCAGTTTTTTGTATAAAATTGGTAACCATAAAACAAAGGCAAAGATAATAAGCGTTTAAGCGTGTATTTTTATGGTAAAACGTTAACTAAAAAACAAAATTAGAGTCACATTCTTATATTTTTAGGGAATTTTATTATTTTATTTGAAATAGACACTCCAGAAATACTTCTTAATGCACCACCCTAGGTAAAGTCACTGTTCACGCCTGAAACAAGTGTTTTCAAGCATAACATGTACTGATAAAAACTTTTTTTTACCTGTACCCTATTTTGCTTAATTAAAGTACGCCTGAGCGTGTTTAAATCCAATTTTTAAACACGCGCGTGTTTTAAAGGTTACCATGATACTTCAATTAAAAACACGAGAAATGTGAAGTCTAAGATGATATTGCAAATCCTTTAACCTCGAATTTTGGCACGTCAGACATTTTAAAGGAAAAAATATTGATCTGACATGAGTACTTTATAAAATATTATTAATATAATAAATATTACCAATAAAAAAATAGAGTAAAGTATTCTTGGATAACTGGTCTTTAAAACAT
>JAHBCN010025242.1:0-11385 GCA_019359885.1 Listronotus oregonensis | reverse complement strand
GAGAAGAGCAACTTTTAGTTGACAACTTTAATTTTCTACAAACAATCTTTTGTCAACTTTGGTGTAAACACGCCTTAAGACGCCTTTGACATAAATATTGTTTCTTTGTATTTATTTAAATTTATTTTTTAATATTTTCTTGTAGGCTTCTTTAACCGGTTTCTTTAAAAATGCAGAGTTAGATCCAATAATAGCAAATGTCTTGACTCTAGCAAAGAGAGTCTTTGCAATGTGGAACAATTATGAGCCTGAATGTAGCAGCAAGTGTGTCCTAAATCCGTTGTTTTATTTTTTTACTAATTATCTGATCTATGACATTGACAAAAGCTCCGAGTTAAATTTTGAGGAGTGCCAGTGTCTAAATGTAAGTATTTTTTTAAATCAGTAAATCCGTCATTACACGACTGTGTAGGCGACAGTGAAGTTTCATTTTTCCTCCGCCGTAGCTTTACTTTTTACTTTCCCGCCGGCGGAGGAAAAAGTGTTATCATAGCAAGATACAAACAAACAACAAAACAAGCTTCAAGAACTCAATATTTATTAAAAACAAAACTAAAATGTTTATTTATTACTTAGTTGAATTTGATCCAACTTCTTTAATAACTGCTTATCAAAACGGAATTAAAACGCAATCGGAGAGGCAATTTTAAACAAATAATTATTGTTGAGAGTGTCCACTGACAGCTTTATATTACATTACCCCAGATAAAACCAGACCAGATGCGAAAGACTGTCAAATATGTTTTCTAATGACCTTCAATTGCAAAATTTGAGGGCCTGCACCATTGCTTTTAAACACCATAAGATATCCCGCACAAGCAGATTTTTTAAATTGTGTTTTTGTTGTAAAAAACACAAAACACTCTTTTACTTTAACAATTATAATATTTTATTTTAGTTTTAAGAGATGATTATAAAATTTTACGAGAATAAAACTAGAAAATACAATACAATGGAAACATAATAAATACAAATGAGATAAAATGCTAATTTTTCTGTTGGTTTTTTGAGATTTCTTCGTACCAGTTAAATTCCTATTAGCATATTTTAAAGAATAGAATAAACGAAGTCTTATGAAAATTTAATAAAATAAGGAAGGGGAAATTTCGGACAAGGATGTTGAAAAGGAATTAATTTCATTTCATCAAAAATCGTCGAGAAATTCCCTTTTTAAAATCCATCGAATAATAAGAAATAATTTTTCCATTTTAAAAAAAAAAATAAACGAATTCTTCATTTGGAGATTTTGTGCCATAAAAATTATTTTCCATTATAGCCTTAAAACTTATAAATAATTTGGTTTATCCTATATCGGATTCTGTAGAAAACTTTTGCAGATACCCCACGGTTTTTAAATTTACTTTTAGGTAGCCACACACATTAAATGATTTTGGGTTGTAACCATCTCTTTTAAAATCATAATAAGGTACGAAACTGGTTTGTAGGTATTGACCGAATGTGGAATCCTTTCAAAATATTAGATTTTGCAATATTTAATTGGAATAAGAGTAGATCAAGACGTCTTCACAATTCATGTGATTTGAGTGATGAAATTTGGAGTTTTTAAATGATCTTCAAATTGAACGGGAGTAGGATTTACAGAATTGCCGCCCGGCCTTATGTTTCCAAAGTGATTTTTAAAAACCTGGTTTAATCTTCTTGTTTTTAAATATTGAAAGCCCATTGAAATGTCAAAGGATTTGTATGGTTTTTTTGGTTACCATCCAGCATCTACGAAACTTGCATTTCAAGGATGTTTCTTCCATTTGTGTCAAAAATTTTAGATCATTTAAAAATAGCCAATCTGCAAAAGTAACCGATAATTAAACCCCTAAAAGCATTTTTTTTTATTTGGATGGTTCGATCTATGGAATTAAAAGATCAAAGAGTTTATCGAATTTTTCATTATTTTATTGAAATCGGTTGGTGGAATGACCCAAGGCCATGTGGGTGCGCATACCACACGCAACAGTTCTACTGGTCTGTGCTGATAAACTGACTTTCATTTTTTGAAAGTTTGTCGGATAAATGTGTGCATCTGTCATTTGGTGCAACCCCCAAAGGGTTTTTTTTATCTTTGATAAAAATTTTTTTAAAACTTTCCAGAAGATTTCTTACCATTAAACAAAAACAATTTTGTAGTAAGTTGTTTTTCGTTTCGTAAATGTGGCGGGTCAAAAATATATCAAATTAAAATCTCCTAATTGAAATGTGGATTTTGGAGTTACTTTTTAATAAATTTGACAGCTGAATGTTTAGACCCCATGTCATTAAAACGCCCTGTACAGTTAAACCTATATCTGACAATTTTTTTACACATTTCCAAAATTAATAAATATCGGATCCCAATTGAGTTTTCAAAAAATAGGCGATGGGTGTTTTTATAAATAGTCCCTAGCCATAATTACTGACACGTTTTGGGCTATGAGTAAATTTTTTTTATTCCGATATCTTCAAATCCTATAACTTGTCCCTTTGTGAAGAAAATACAGGTTTGATTTTATAGATGTTTCATCAGTAAAAGATGATGTTTTGTTGCGACATGGTTTTCACTTTTGTGGATAAAGCTTCAGGATATGTTTTTTAACCGGGTTCACATACTATATTTTTTTATTAATTTAATGATCGCTTTTTGGCAAGACCAAGATTTTTTAAGAAACCTATAACATTTTGGTCCTAAAAGTAAAGCGTTAACAAAAGTTTTGTATTCTTTAGAATACCTTCTGGCTCTTTTAGGCCTGTTTTGCAATAAAGTTTTGTTTTAATGATTTCAACCAAAGGTTTTTTTGAATTGTTAACATTGCTTCAAAGGCAGCTCATTTTTCAGACTTCCATTTTCTTGCTTTTTTTCAAGTAACAGTTTCCGCTGGGTGACTTTATCCTTATTTTTTTTTTTTTCTTGGGGTGTTTGCGTGAAACCGGGGTTTGAGTTTGGGTATCGGTGACAATAGTTTGGGGAAAGCTTGTGAGGGGTAACAGGTAGAAACTTTGATGTGAGGGGTTCTGAAACCAAGAATTAATTTATAAATCTTAAAACTTCAAACGAAATTTGAGCAATACTTATGTTAATAACTTTACATACTTACTTGCATCAGCGGTGTTATCTTCCATAGACATGTTTAATACATTCTGACCCATTTTAGGTTTCAATGTTACATCGTAATATGAAATACTTTAATTCATACCAAATTTCATACAAAACAAGATATACATATATACATGATATTTTATTCTTAAATTGATATATAACAATTTTTCGTGGAGGTTTTTCAAGTTTACGTCTGGTTTTTTCTGTGGTCAACATCGGACATAGGCCGTTTTTCCATGGAAAATTGATGGAATCGCATCATTATAAGCTTTTGCTTGTTAAGTAAAAATACTTTCGTTAAAATGATCCTCGCAGAGCTTGTAATTATTAATTTTTTCAAAAAGATCTGCTCTTCCGGCCCTCAAGCCATAGAATGTCTAAAACATTATTTCGACATCTTACCAAAAAAATTAAATTTAGTTTAGTTAGTCATATGGAACCAATAAAAGTCTCTATGGTAACAAGATATTTATTGAAGTATCATCATTTTCTCCGGCAGTTGTAAATTATAACTTTTTCAAAATTCAAAACCCAAATAATTTAGTCGAGTTTTTATAAACACCTCTTAATCTTTTTTCTTAAATATTACTTTTTAATTGTTGTTATTAATTTTAAAAAATAGATTTTTGTAAGATACTTAAAATATTTACCTTTGACGATCTTTCGGGCACCGAATAAGTTTTTTCCCCCCATTATCTCTGTTGGAACAGAAAAGAAATACACTTATAACCAGGACCCCACAGCAACACAGTGAAACGTCTATAATAAAATTGTACACACGAATAAACTTGATAACTTACCAGAGCTCCTACTTCACATCAGTCCGATCACCACAAAAACAAACTTGTTAAACAACTTGAAATGCGCAAATAATATTATGTTCACCCGCCGCCGGCGCTTTTTAGTGGGGCAAGTGAACTAATGTTTAAATGCCAGCAGGGGAAATTTGAATTATAGAATTTCAATTGAACATACTAAATTTACAAGTTTATGTTTGTCATTTTATAAATATACATAATATCTGACATTTGAGACCTGAAAAAAGAAAAAACATATTCACTATCTAAAACAAAGAAGTTCGAATTTAATGGCAGTTCTTAAAATAACCAGTGGTGAAGAATCCCTAATAACACAGAACCATTACAAACGTACCAGAAACAAACGCTTGGAACATTGGAAAATTCCGGAAAGTCGCTATTTCCCCGGAACATCCGTGGTATGTTTTTAAACCATGTCATCATTTTTAATCATAACATCAACCGAGTTTTTTAAACATCCCAAGGAAAGGGGTCGTATTAGGAAATTTATATCCAAGAGGGGAATCCTTATTTATTGGGACACCAAATATGAGTTTCGAAATAAAAAAGAATACTAATTACCTTTATTGGCAAAGATATTTTTTAAAAATTTCATAACTGAAATGAGAAAAAAGTAAAAAAGTTTTTTCGGAGTGGGTAGGATTCGAACCTACGCTCCCAAAAAGAATCGAATTTAGTTAGACGCCTTAACTTAGCCACCACCGCTCGTGTCATTAACGTTACCAGAGAAACGCACACTTCGGGTTTTTGAAAATACTTTGGATTTTATTGCAAAATATGAGTTTCGAATGACGAACGACGTCCCCTGTTGCCAAAACCTGAAAGACGCACAGAGGCATCCGCCTTACCATTATACCTTGCTTTTCTTTTAAGTATTGTAAGTACATAAATTTACATACCTATTAGAGCTAAACCGAAGTAAACATATTTGTGTTTCTTGTTTAGAAGGAGTGTTTTTATATTGAAAAGAAAAAAAAAAAAAAGTCCGAAAATATATGTTTAGAAACATTTTAAAGAATCATTCCAAGAATGTACCCAAGAATCATCCCCAGGATATACCGTCAATGTAAGAAACATAAAAACTTTAATGGTACATAAATGATATGATTCTGGCATTTATGTGTTATTAGGGAATTTGTATTTATAAATTAGTTAATTAGGATAATTTTTGTTTTTATTTGTTTGCACAGTCAGATTCAAAATTTTTGTAAGTCATTCATAATGTTTATAATGTTCAAATAGGTTTTGAAGTTTTTATAATTCTTTTTATGTTGAAATAAATAAATAAATAAATGACAGCGAAGAATTCCGGTCCGTCCACAAGAAGCTTCATGGCCGTGAGGTAGAATTAATTTTAACAAAAGCGCTCGTACTATTGCCATGGATGACTCTGGTAACGACAGGTGAGCTTTTTCCCCGTACATTTGCAGGCGGGGCCGCTTGGCTGTCAATACCTGACAAGCCGAAAGAATACGGGATTGGCATCTTTCGCACTTCTGGTTTTATCTGGGACATTACTGAACTATTCATTGACACTGGTCTAAGCCGCCTTGCAAAACCACTTATCTTTAATAAAACAGGTTTAAAAAAAAAAAGAGAAAAGTCATGCCCTTATAAGAAAACTATGTGATCCAGTTTCTATGTGAGACAGTTTTTTTAAAACAGCAGACATAACCTCAAAATTTATGATATAAAAAATATAATATTCAGTTGGTGTAAATTTTCTCAACTTCAACTTTTTTGCTAGAATTTACTTTTCGGTGTCTCGAGGGTTTTCCCCGTTAAACAACACGTTCTCTAGCGATTTGGGCCAAAAAACATCTCAAAAATACCACAAATCGAAAATACAGTTTTCCTTTGCTAAAAGTGATTTCCCCTTTGAATGTTTTGATGGGATTTGACATTTTAAAGAGTTTCTATTGTTTTCAATATTTCCCCCCTTCGATGATACTCTCCTGATGGATTTAGACCGAGAAACATAACCTCAAAAATTCATGTAATCGAAAACTCAGTCTCCTTTTGCTAAAAGTTATTTCAACTGCGACTTTTTGTTGAAACTGCACACTTTGAAGAGTTTCTATTGTTTCTAGTATTTCCCCCCTTCGAAGGTACCTTCCTGAAGGATTTGGTCCGAGAAATATAAACTCAAAAGACCGTCATAGCGATAAAATGGTATCCAGGTGGTATAAATGATGTCTATTTTTATATTTTTGATGAAAAGACCCCATAGGCGAGTGCGCTGTAAATGAATTCTAAAAGTTAGACATAGTGAGAGGCGAGGGGACTCACTCAAAATAAGCAACTGCCAGGGTGTCCGTGGAGAGTAAACAAGCTTACGGCACTCCGAACTGGGCTTTTCATCAAAAATATTAGAGTAGACGTCATTTATAACACCTGGATACCGTTTTATCGCTATCACGGTCTTTTGAGGTCGCAGCTGAAATCACTTTTAGCAAAAGGAGACTGAGTTGTCGATAACATGTTTTTTTGAGGTTATGTTTCTCGGTCCAAATACATCAGGAGATTATCGTCGGAGAATGGAAATACTGGAAACAATAGAAACTCTTCAAAATGTCCAATTCCATCAAAACATTCAAAGTGAACATCACTCTTAGCAAAGGGATACTGTATTTTCGATATGTGGTATTTTTGCGGTTTTTTTGCCCAAATCGCTCGAGGAAATGTCGTTTAACTGAAAAAACACTCGAGACACTTCGAAAAGTAAATTCTAGCAAAAAATGTTAAAGCTGAAAAAAATTACACCAATGGAATATCATATTCTTTTATATCATGAATTTTTATGTTATGTCCGCTGTTTAAAAAAACTGTGACGTGATGGGGCCAAGGAATCTCAGATTCTTTTTCAGTGCGACAAAATACTTAAGGATCACATAGTTTGTTTGAAAGCGCATAACTTTTCTTTTTTTTGTAAGAGAAAACAGCATGTTTTTTTTTGGAGGAAAAGTTACTTTTTATGGCTTGCTCTCTGTTACCAGCCTCACTTCGTTAAGGGTTAATGTACCCAAGTTTACAAGAATTTGTATTTTTAATAAAAAAATAAATACCGAAAATTATGCCCAAGAAAAGGCTTTTATGTTCGAAATAATAGCTGTGTTCTCAAAATAATAGATCTGTCAGCAGATAAATTATATTTCCTGTCACCAAAATTATAGCATCCACTAATTTGGTTAGTTCTGGTTATTTTTATTTTTGGTAACGTAATTTTATGGTTTAAGCATTAATTGCTTGTTTGGGTGATTGCACATATATTTACAGATAATTGCTTTTAAATTATTTGGCTTTGACAAATTGGTGACAGATCTATCATTTTCAGATCATACCAATTTATATGATAACGAAAAGGTTAATTAATTATTTGGTGACTGATTAAATCACACCCATAAGTATTGGGTAACGCGTATAAGAAAAACTAACTAAATTTTAATTTTTTGTAGGAACTTTTGGAAGAAATTACATCTGAATTCAATCTTTTAGAAGCAGAAGAAGATTTTACGGACTTAATTGAATTGTTACCTTTAGTAATGAAAAATGTATTTTATTAATATAACGAGATAATATTTATTTGCGTGAGTTTTAAGAAATGAAAATGCTTTTAAATGTTTCTTTCGATTTTTCATAATATCGGCATCTTTACAACTAACATATTTTTATCCAGTGATTGGATGTTTTAAGAACTTTTTATAACCTCTAAATATTTAATGCCGGATGAGCCATTTTGTCAAATAATGTTAGTTATTATTTTTTATTTTATTGATATTTTTTTAAATAAAGAAATCCAAAAGAGATAAAGGCTTGCTACTTGCATATTTGTTTTTAGGTATGCTGTTTACAGAGATGTGGTTGCTCTTTTAAATTATTGTTTACACAGTGTGATAAGATAAGTGTATTAATATTTGAATATATTACATTTATGGATTTATTAGGTTAAAGTAGATTTGACTAAGATTGCTAATATCTTTTCTCTCAATCATTTATTTGATTGTTAGTTTTTTATAATTAGAATCTTGTGACAGTACTTTAGTTTCTTTAAAATTAAATTCTTGCTTTATTTGAGATTCGTGTTTATGTAGGGCAGTTGAAGCATTTTTGGTATATTTGTGTCCGTTTAGTCTATTTTCTAAGCATTGTGTCGTCATTCCAATATATTTTTTAGGACAATTTAGCCATGGAATGGAGTAAATTAGGTTACACTTTTTTTTCTTTGGTACTGGATTTTTTAAAGGTGTAAATAACAAGTTTACTAAATTATGTGCTTTATGACAAACAAATACGTTATACTTGGAAAGAATGTGATTTATTTTTTGTGAGAGACCATCAATATAAGGCATAGCTGTGTATTTGTTTTCTTCTTTGTTCATTTCTTTCAGTGTTTCTTATAATTTATTATTATTATTATTATTAATATGATATATATATATATATATATATATATATATATATATATATATATATATATATATATATATCAATGAAATATATTTTAACATATTTGTAAAGCTAAGTCAAAGGACTCATGTAAAAGCATTATTTATATCAACAAGAATGTTAACACTTACTTTTATCTGTATTTTAGAAACAGTATCTTTAATATATAAAGGGTAGCAATACTAAGAATTCTTGGCAATCCATGTAATACTTTAATAAAAAATAATTATGACTGAAAAAATATTTAACTATTTACGTGCAAGAGAAAACTGTATCTTTTATCCGATTGTTAAAACGGTCTTTGGCGTTTAAAATAATTTGAATAGGTATACCGTTTTCAGGGCTAGGGCTTTAAAGAAACTTTCTGTGGGCTTGGATATTTAAAAGTCTGGCTTTGTCACACCAGGATTAAGAAAACCAAGGTTTGTGATTTGGAAGTTTGGAGTTGTTTTTGGTATGAGGAACATATGTTGAATTGTTTCGGGTGGAAAAGCAGGTAGGATCCCAAAGGTAGATGGGAAAAAAATCTCTCAGACCATTCTAGGCGGCCAAGTTGTAGTAACACACAGTGCGTCGAGTAACATTCAGTTGCCTCCAAATGTATGGAGTATGATCAAGGAAGTTTAAAGGTGTATGGAAGCCCAATACTGTAGAACAAAATTGTCCAGGCGTGCAGGGCAGCGGGAATCGGGGGATTGGCCCCGCGGAGTTTGCGCAATGATTAGTGGGTCAGAGTCGGACTTCCATAATTCTTTGTTACTATCTATAAAGTTGACATCATCAAATGTCAAATTCAAGCATTCACTGTTTTTTTTTTTGCACGAAATTGTTGGTTATTGAACGATACTAACATAGAATATTTAAAAGTATTGTGTAATATTGGATTTTATATCATCTGATATAATATGGAAAGAATAGATGGCGCCACTTTCTATTTATTCTATTATCTATTTAAATGGTCGATATTTTTGGGAGTTTTGTATTTTTATCAAAAATCTTTGTAAATAAATAAAAACACGATTTTTAAAAAATAAATTTTAAACATTGTATGATAGTTTCATGTACTTATCACCAATTTTGTGATAAAAGAAGGGCAGGATAGTGTAAATGAGTTTAATCTAATCCTAAGATTGTGGTTGTACATTAAAAAGTGAAAATTTTTATAACTGCTTTTTAGGCATATACTTTTCACTAATAACAAACATTCATAAGACAGAATAACAGTGGTTAAAAATGTTTAGTAACCTTTGGTACCTAGGTATCCATTGTAACAGTAACCGTTAAATATTATGTGTCTACTGTTTAAGAAATCAAAAATTTAATTTCTTTTTAAACAAATACAGAAAAAGCAAAAAGAAACTTTAACATAAAATTGTACTTCTTTTTATTTAATCAGAGGGACCTGTATATATTAAAATTTGCCTGGTCTGCCCAGTATTTAATAATTTTGAGCCTTTAAAAGAATGTACTTAATTATTAAATGAAATAAAAGTACCTAAATGTAAACCTTATTTCTTTTTAATAATCCACAGAAATACACAAACATTGTGGAAATCATCTAAAAGATAGTTAAGATTGCCTTACTTTTCTCACTGCTATTTCCTATGAAATTTTCATTTTCTATTATTCATAAATGATATATTATTATTTATTCGGTTACCTAACGTTACGTCTCATAAGAAGCTAATTTAAATATAAGAAATACTTTCCTAAAGTGAAAAATGCCGGGTATGATACCCTTAGACTTGCAAGACAAAGCCATACAACCTTTAGTCATTTTGTTACGATATTATAAGTAACAAACAATAAACACAAAATTATAGTCACAATTCAATAAACACTAATCACTAAAATAAGACGGTTTTTATCAATCCAAAAAACTTCTTCAACCACAAAATATAATCACACAAAGCAAAACAATCGAAACTAATACGGCTTTTATAAAAGTATAATGTGTTGCCTAACTACACACTGATTTATCAGTGTCTAAGTAGGCAACACATTAAATTATTTCGTGGAATTTCGTTATTGCGCAAAATCGGCGGGGCCAACTCTGACAGTTATTTTCATACTGGGCTGGACATTTTTTGATCGAATGGGCCATAGCATTGGGCTTCCATACACCTTTAAACTTCCTTGAGTATGATACAGTGACCATGCCATGATCTAAGCGACCAAGGGAACCAGTTACTGATGCTTGATAGAGGGTAAGAAGTAGGAAAAAGATCCAGGGGTTAGAATTATTATATTATATATTTGACAGCTTTCTAATTAATGTCACAACTAATGAACCAACAAGAGTGGTTACAAATGTTATGGGTCAGACCAGTGTTAGTGCAATTGATTATGTAACGACTAATATGGAATTTGAATTATTTAGCTGTAGTGTTTATAACCCTTATATTAGCGATCATTTTGCACATAAATTTATATTTGACAATCCTAACAATCCTAAAGTCATCAATAAGGTTAAAATGATAAGACATTTTTCACCTACCAATATAGCAATGTTTTCTGGCATGATACAGCGTCAGGAATGGACAGATATCCTAAACACTTCTATTACTTTTAACACTGCTTGGGCAGATTTTATTGATTTGATTTTGTATTGTTTAGACTGTTGCTGTCCATATAGAGCTCATAATTGTAATAAAGATAAATACCACGAACTGCCAATAAATTGGTATACTAATGATCTTAGAAATATTAAAAAAGTGTAGATAGGCTATTTTGGATACAAAAATACATTACGAACGACGATATAGTTAAGGAGTATACAGATTTAAAATATATAAAAAAATTAAGAATAGCAAAAGATTTTTTCGCCAAATTGAAAATTCCTGTAATAAAACAAAGGCGGTGTTAAAATAGGGGTTTAAAAAGGGGGGCAAATAATTTTCAACAAATAAACCTTTTAAAATAAATAATAGTATTATAAGTGCACGGTTGAGGTTGCAAATGAATTTGTTAATTACTTTAGTAGCGTTCTGAAAAAAATAGAAGATAGGTATGTTGTTTTATTTTAGTCATTTC
>JAHBCN010025241.1:0-11373 GCA_019359885.1 Listronotus oregonensis | reverse complement strand
AAAATTTTTTTATAAAAATTCCAAAACATGGCTAAATGGGCAGACCCCGAGGCCACAAACAAAACAAAAAAAAAATAAATAAATATCTTTATTCTGGAGAAAAGCCAAATAATTTTTTTTTTAATTTGATATTCGAGAAATCAAAATAAATTAAAAAAAGTCACGTTACACATCGATTCTAAAGGTAATTTTTTTATTATTACAATAAATTTACATTTAAAAATTTAAAGAAAAAATATCTTTATTTTTGCTGTATTTTTTTGTGGTTTTAGACCTGTTTTGGGGTAAAAAAAAAATTGTATGTGATAGCCAAATTAGTGTTTGGGAGGAAAATTTTGTATAAAAATTTTGGAGAAATAAAATTTCGAAATTTAAAAATTTTCGAAAGACTTTTTTCCCGAAAAATATGCGAAAGTAAAACTTTTTGAAAACCATTTTTTTAACTGAAAACTTCTCTAAAAACTATTATCCTAAAGTAATAATTTTTCAAATGAATAAAAACATACACATTTAAAAAAAACTAACATTTTTGGAAAAGCCAAATCACGTAACAATAGGCAAAAGAAAAATTACATTAAAGATGCTATGTTTCAATATATAATTCCAGCTCATCATCAAAAAAACTGTTTTAAAATCTTGTAACTACATTTTTAAATCTTTTAAGAGATCTTGTAACTTTTTTGTTGCTTTTGTCTCTCCCGATAGCTCTTTTGATATTTTAAACTCTGTTAAACTTTGCTCTCTTTGTAGAGCTGAAAGAACTTGAAAATAGACGGGTTTTGATTGCCATTGAATCGAAAACCCATGGTGCCACCCTTCGATATAATTGTTAGGTAATCAAAGTCCTTGAACAATTTCACAATTTATGAGTAAATATAGGAGCATTTTTTTTCTTCCTTTTCAAATCCTACCCATGTACATTTCAAAGTAGTCCAGAATGAATTCAAAGCTTCGGGAAGCAATTTTCTTTACTTATCAAGGTAAATATGCACGGACAAATCTTTTTTAACCTAATTTTTGTAAATTTTTATATAGGCACCTAACAAAATGCACATAACACCAATGAAATCAGGAAATTTTTCATTTACTGTTTATTATTGAAATTTTCAAAATCGGTCACTATATTTTAACTTTGTATCTTTAAGGAACCTTTTAACTTCAAAGCATATTTTCATATAGAGTCCAATAAATGAAGGACAAAGCTGTAAATAATTTTTAAAGTTTCCCTTGGGCCAACTTAGGTCGGGGATGCTTTCAAGCGAAAAGAGGTTATTAACATTAACAGGTGGAAAGGCAAAATGGCCCCTCAAGGCCCGAAAAGGGTTCCTGCCAAATCTCCCAAAATATGTGAAATGAAGATTTTTTCGAAAAAAAATAAAGGTTGCCTTGTAATCTACAAAATTGGTCCCCATAATTTTTTCAGAAAATAGAAAATTTTTCGAGATAACGGGACCCAAAAGTCCCTATTTCCTGCCGCTATCGTCATGGATTCATTTATAAGCGGGCAAACGAATTGTTCCATTACTCGGGCAAAATGTACATTTTTTAATCATTCAAAGTTCATCAATAAAAACCCGTACCTATCATTGCATATGAGTTTAGGTCCATTCTGATTTTTCTAGAGTTTTAAAAAAAAGGGAAAAGTTTTTTTTCACAATATTTTGAGAGTATCTCATTAATTGATTGATAGTTTTTGATAAAAAGGTTTTTATTACCTTTCTTTTTTTATACTGAAACCTTAGCAAGTGTTCAATGATCCCAGAAAATTTCCATCACTTTTGCGTTTTGATAAAAATTGTTTAGCCCATCTGCATTTTTTAACCGTTTCCCGGAGTTCTAGAAAATCGGTAGAATAAACGCAATCAAAACTCATCATCTATTGAAATGCTTTTCAATGCACATCATATGAAGGCTTAGAATGTCTTTTTTTAAATGTGCTTTTTTTCTTTTAATAAAGTCGAAGAATTTTTCAAAATCAATGAAATTTATCACACCAGTGACTCGCGGACTCGCGGACTTACAACTAACCATGTCATGGATTTTTCGACAGCCTTTTTGGAAAAATATTGGTGTTGCGAAAAAAATGGTAGGGATCATTTTGTAGACTTTAAGGTGATCTTCATTTTTTGTTTTCACAAAAATTTTCTAATTCGCATATTT
Organism: Listronotus oregonensis; assembly: GCA_019359885.1. Taxonomy (NCBI): domain Eukaryota; kingdom Metazoa; phylum Arthropoda; class Insecta; order Coleoptera; family Curculionidae; genus Listronotus; species Listronotus oregonensis. The sequence continues at coordinate 9,213 of JAHBCN010025241.1, read as the reverse complement.
TGGCAGATATTCAAGGGAAACTCATTTTTGGGATGGAGTGATAAACTTTTTCTCGCTCAAAAAAATCCGTGAAAAATGTACAGATTTATTTACAGCTTTGGGTACTTTCAGGTCTTCAGTTACTGGTCTATAGGATTTCACTTTTATTTGGAAAAAGAGCAAACACTAGTGGTAAGCAAATGTTACCAACTTTGCCATGCAATGAACATAGTTGGTAAGCGATTTGGTGAACGGTTGCAAACATTTCATCCATAAACCATTCTAATAAATTATTTAAAAATTGTACATTTTTAGATGTTGCAAAAATTAAAATCCGATTATTTTCATTAATTTTGAAATCTACCAGTAAGAAATTTTGTCCCCTTTTGTTACCTTAAATTCATTTAATACTTCAAAATCATTGAAATTTGTTGAATTTGAATAAATCAACCTAAATAACCGGTTGTTACTTTCAAAGAAGCTATTATTATTTTTTAAGGAGCTTATTTTCGAAAGATACAAAAACAAAAATATGTAATTACGCTTTGATATAACTTTATAAAAATTTTATTACATACACGGTGGGTTTGAATGTGACTTAAATGCAAGGTTTTAGCACTCCAGATTTTCTTTCGGAATTCGATTCCTGGACTCGAAAGAAGGTCATAAAAAAAATTCCACCGTAATCCTTAGAGCCGATTTCAAAAAAAAAATTTTTTTTTCATTGGAAAATGCAGAGTTCAAAAAATAGGTATTTGTTTTTTTACGCGTATCCTCTAGGACTTGGGACACGCTCAATTTGGTAGAAATAAGATTTTCAAACATGCTGCAATAAAAAACAAGGCAGACAAACCTTTTCTTAAATACAGCTCCAAATATGCCTTTAATTTTAGTGTCTTGACGAAAGAAGGATTGAAGAAAAACTGAATTTTGATAACTGGCAATTTAGTGACAAATAATGTTCAATATTGGTAAACAATACACAGTTTTATCATTTTGAAGTAATATCAAGGTAAAAACAATGGTACAGAAATCAAAGTTAGTCCAATTTTTAATCGAATCCAATACTAATGAGCGATTGTTATAAATGGACCCTATTGCATTCTCGGACTGCAGTCAGTAATCTAGTCCCATTATCTGATGACGTTTTTGACCTTATATTTGTTAAAAACCTGTGTGAACCACACCTGAAGATGAAACTATCCACATACCGCCAAAGGTTGGACGATTTTTAATTTCAAAAGTTCCCATAGTAACGTCCAAGCGGCGAGAAACCACCTCTACAGAAATATTAGCATTTTGACAAGATGTTTCAGCCTTGATCGATCGTATTAAAGGAACCGAAACATTGCTAATCCCCATTTGAAATTTAATAATGATGGTAGAGAAGGGTTTTAAAATTTGCCTTTCAGTGAAATATCATCTCTCTCTGCAGAATCGCAGAGAAGATGATCGACAAAAGTATATAGCAAAAGCTGCAAAAAGATTTAAGAATTCCGAAATAAAAAAAAATTTTTCTGTCAATAACTGCAGCCAATGGAAAAACAAAGAAAATATTGGAATGTTATGGTATCTCTTCAAATCAATTTTTTTCCTTGCAAAAATTGCGACGTTTTGAAACTCGCTAATATATTAGCGGGATCCTGTCTAATGCCAGTAGCTTTCCATGTATCTGTTTTGCCCAAAAAAAGCTTGAACACTTGCGGTAAAAAAAGGACTATAGAAAATTGCCAAAAAATTATTTAGAATGGAAAAGGAGTAATTTAAAAGTCCATTGCAAAAATTATAAGAATTGCTCAAATGCGCCGGTTCTTTCTAGAGGCACGGATGACTCCAGACAAATTCTTGACATCATTGCACCTCCGAATTGCATTTAATGCTTGGAGTAGTAAAGACTTTTATAATGGGATGGGCTAAAAGGTGGAATGTTAGCCAAGAATTTGTGCATGGGGCCCTTGCATTGCTGGTAATTTACGCAATGCTAGGCCAAGTTGTTTAGTTATGTTAAATGTTTTCAAGAATTTCAAGCATGATAAAGTCTTGCTTTCAATCACTCTACCAAACTACACACAAGCAATAGTCATATTTAAAAAGAGCTATTTAGATCTTCAAATCACTGTTACTCCAAAGGTCTATGCTGTTTTTTTTTCATCACCCGAGTTTTGCGCTAAAACAAAAAAAGGGTTGGGGTTTTTTAGCGTGCAGGCCATGGAATTTGTGTACCTTGATTTTGAAATAATGTGATACAAATATAAAGTCAAAAATGTTATCCAGATTATGGAGAAGATTACTGACCGCAGAGAATACAATAGTATTCATTTATAACTCCATCACTCATTGGTAGATTTGACTAAAAAATAAAAGTAATTTGATCTCTGTACCATTGTTTTACCCAGATTACTTCAAAACGATAAAACTGTTTATTTTTTTACCGTATAGAACATTATTTGTCATTTCCAGAAATCAAAATTCAATTTTTACTTATTCTTTTCGTCAAGAAACTTAAAGAAAGGGATATTTGAGCTGAATTTACGTAAAGGTTTATCTACCTCTATTGCAGCATGTCTGAAAATTTTTTTCCACCAAATTGAGCGTGTTCCAATTTCAAGAAAATACGCGTAAATCCAAATACCCATTTTTTGAACTTTGCATTTTCAATTGAAAAAAAAAGCTTTTTTTCAAAATCGGCTCTAAGGATTACGGTGGAATTTTTTTTCTGACCTTCTTTCGAGTCCAGGAATTGAATGCCGAAAGAAAATCGGGAGTGCTAAAACCTCGCATTTAAGTCCCGTTCAAGCCCACCGTGCATAGCATATTCTTCTTTTACAAACTTGTTTTTCGAAAAATTTTCATTTCAAAAATTTGTTTTTTATAAAAGTTCTATTTTGGAAAAATTTTCACTTCAAAAAAATGTTTTCAAAAATTTTGTTTTTAGAAAATTTTTCATACAACCGGAAAAGTACATCCGAAACAATAATTACATCTTTGGTCCGATACTTTTTTTGAGTGGAGTGTTCTTATTCTTTACATGTAAATGTCATACAAGAACATATGCACATTATGCACCCAAGTATAACTGATAAGTAATTAAGATGCTTAAGTGAAACAATGCAAACGCTTCTCCACTACTCCAACAAAACGTAAAGTTAAATGGAAGCAATTTGTTACAGATATAAAGCAAAATCACCAGAAGACATTGTTCGATGTCTGAAATTTAGGAAAGTCTATTAATCTCCATTAAAGTTGCGCTTATTAAATCTTTGAAACTTTAGTTGAAATCTTGTTGTTGTGGAAAGTTTAGATTAATAAATAATAGGTTTTCCATGTTTTAAATCGTTTAGGGAGGTTTTGGTCACAAGTTTGTTGTCGATTTTACTTAAAGTTGCTTTCATTTTAGGCGTGTCTCATAGCTATACCATAAGGGAGTAAAAAAAGGTTTAAATGATCTAAATATGTAACAAATATTTTTGAAAACACAGGGATACTAATAAATTATTTTATCCAAAACTGTCATTTTATACGTCTATTATAGATCTAAATTTAGACGAAAGAGGTGACCCAAAACTCACTAGTGAGATAAAGTAGTGAGTTATAGATTTTATCTCACTAGTGAGTTATGAAGTTTACTAGCCTGATGCCCTAAAATCAGTCCAATAAATTGTGCTTTTAACATTGCTTTATTAAAAAAGTCATATAAAATAGGCTTTAAAACAACATGTCAAACAAATTCAATATTACAATTACATTAATTTTTGCTACTACTACTCTATACTATTACTAAACTTATGGCTACTGCTAATTGTTAATACTAATGTTTACATTGATTGTGAAATTACTGTTAAAATTAGCATCAGCACCGGTAAAACTTTTTGGGAACATTCACAGAAATTATGCTTGTTACCCTGTATTTTTGCAATTTCGATTTTGTTCGAAATTGATTCTTCAACATAGCTTTCAGCCCCGGTGGATAATTTCCATCCAAAATGGCGTTTGAGGGTTATGAGGTCCCCTCCGGTATTGGCCAGGACGGTTGCTGGAATTTTATTTACACACTGAGAAGTACACCTTCCTTTTCAATTTTTTTTTAAATAATTTTGGGGGGTACATTTTTTGGTCGTAGTTTTAAATACTCCCTCACTAACTCAATAGGGTTTACCGAAAACCTTTTTTAAAATGGAAAGCATCTTATTTATTGGTTTTTGTTTTAGAAATTTAAATAACAAGATATTCTTTTTCTTTGGATGTTTTCTATTAGCAACTTTGTCAAGTCGTCGAATTAAAGGACCAGGAACTCCTAGTATCAAGACCACCTGAAATCGAAAATTATATAATTATATATTATACAGAAAACCTTGATTACAAAAAATAAAAAAATATGAAAATGTTTCAGGACCAAAAAAAGATTAAAGCGTAAAAAGGCAACTATAATGGAAATCAAAATCCCTACCTTTGACTTTCTATTAATATTGGCAATTAAAAAAACCAATTAGCCCCATTCTATTCTAATTTCGTAAATCCCGAAGAACACGAGAAATATATTTAAAGGTCAAAAAATTTCTATCTTCAGCCTATTTTCGAAAATTTGATTCTAAAAAAACTTTAATCCGAAATTAAATTATTTATACTGGGTTTTATCTATGTTATTCTTTAGGATATAAAAAAAAATAGTTTGGTCCCCTACCCCATTTAACTTTTATTTAAAACGCATTTAAAAAAAATTAAAAACCAGTAAAAGACCATTTTAAAGGGCCAAAACGTGAAAAAGGGGTTTTTCGCGTTTTTCAGCAAATGGCAAGTTTTATTAAAAATTAGTTTTGGGAAAAAAATTGTAGTACATAAAATTTCTAAAGAAATATATTTAAAATTTTTCCTAAGAGTTACTATTTCTAAGATATACGGATCAAACATTTAAAAAAAAAAAATTGTTTTTTCCAACTGTTATAGACAAGTGTAAAGTTCCCCAAGAAAATCCCTTTAAGGGCTTATTTTGGATATAGAACGCTTCGTCCTTTTAAATTTTTTGTGCGATTCTGAGCTAATAGAAATCTATACTGGAGGGTCAAAGTTTGAAATTTTTTTTTAAAATCCCCAAACTTTGAAACGCAGTATTAGAATATTGCGGGAAAATAATTTTTTTTGGGTTACTAGCTTAAAAAAATCATACATCGACAAAAAAGAGCTATACAAAATAGTTTGGGTTGGAAAGGGAAATTTTTTAGGGTAATTGAAAATTACCATTTTACTGATTTTTATTTTTTTAAACTACATTTTAAATAAAAATTAAATGATTTACGGGATCAGAATATTTTTTATTCATACTACAGGATGTAGAAGATAAAACCAAGTATAATTAATTTAATTCCGGCTTAAAGTTTTTGAGAATCAAATTTTTAAAAATAGGCTGAAAATAGTAAATGTTGGGCCTTTACCTAGTCATTTTGTGACGGCCCCTTAGAGGACTAAAATTGGTTTGGGAATTTTCATATTATTAAGATTCTTGATTTTAAACAAAATCGATTCCCCCCTCCCAAAATTTTAAAAAAATGGAATGCTTTCGTAAAAATGGGAAATTGTTTGCCTTTTTTACATAATAAAATAATAACCAAGACATTGACCAAAATTAAATTTTTAAATCGGTTTTTATTTTAAAAATTGTTTTTTACGATGCTTTAAAAATGGGGTTTTGCCCCTAAAAATTTAAAATTTATTTCCAAATTAAAAAAAAATTTTTTTTTGAATTTTTTTCAATATATTTTTTGGGGTTTTTTTTTTTATTAAAAAATGAAAACCAAAGTAGGTTTATTCCAAGAACCCATTTTTCTTTTTTTTTTTGTTTTGTAAAAAAAATTTTTTTCGCAAAAACCGTTCGGAAAAAAAAGCGAGTTTAATTGTCCCCCCAAAAACGGTCATAGGCCGAGACATATTTAAGTGGAGAAAAAATAACGTCCGTTTTCCGTTTTGTTGGTGCTTTGAAATGCAAAAATAAAGTTTCCTTTGGAACCCCAGCTAAACAACCCTGGGGCAAAAAAATGGAATTGGGAAAACCGAAGTTCGGTTTTAAAAAAAAAAAAATAGAAAACTATGTGCCAAAAATAAAACAAAATGTTTTTGGGTTTTCCCGAACCTTGCAAAATATTTGTAATAAAATAGGCATAATTTTTTTTTATTTTATGGTTTAATTTTTTTTAAAGGGGAAATTTAGAGGAGGGGTTCCCAATTTTTTTTAAATGGCTTTTTTAAAATATTATTTGAATAAAATAAAATTTGGTTTTTTTTTTTAAGGGGGAATCTCGGGGATCCGAAAGAAAATTTGCTTTTAAAAAAAAATAACGGTTTTAGGAATGAATTAAATAAGAAAAAAACGAAATGCCAATTTTTTCATTAAATTTCCCTTTAAAAAAAATATTCCCCTTGGGCCTCCACCCTGAAAAATTTTTTTTTTAATTATAAAATAAAATATAAAATTAATTAAAAAATTGGGGTTGGGCTCCCAAATTTTTTTTTGGAAAAAATTCCCATTGTTTACCCAACTTTTAATTTGGACAGTTTTTTTCCTTTTAAGGCCATTATAAATATCACCCAAATTTTAATGACTTTATTAAAAATGTTTAAATTTTTTTTTTTTTGGGCCAGCCAAAACAATTTTAACCCGGAAAACGTAAAAAAATTTAAAATGAAAAATTTTTCCAGAAAAAGGTCAAAATAATTCCTAGAAAAAATTCAATTTTTTTAAAATAAAAAGTTTCCTTTTTAAATTTTTTTTTCTTTTTTCAATTTTTTTTTCTTTGTTTTTAAAATAAAAAAACAAAAAATTTTTTTTTATTTGCTTAAAAAATTTAAAATTTTAAAAAAACCCCTTTGCACCTGCAAATTTTTGCCCCGGGACCGGGTTCAATTTGTTCTTTTTAAAGATTTGTTTTAAATTTTGTTTAATTAATTTTAAAGGGAAACAATTTTTTATTATCTCAATAAAAATAATTTATTATTAATTTTTTGATAATCAGTTTAAAAACGTGTTTTAATAATACAATTGGGGAAAAAATACAAAAGTCCGTACAAACCTATTTATAAAAAAGTTTTTCCTATTTTTTTTTAAAATTTTTTCTTTTTAAGACAAAAAAAAAACACTTCCCACCCTTTAAAAAATGGCGTTTTAACTAGCCTTAGTTGTTTAAATAAATATTTAAAATTAAATTAATATTATTAATTATTTTTATAAATATAAAAAAAAATAAATAATAAATAAAATTTAAATTATATTTTAAAAGAATTTCACTTATTTAATTATTTTTAAGTTTTTTTTCTTTTTTCACCCAAATAAAGGAAAAAGAAAAGTGTTTTTTTAAAAATTTATTTTTTAATTTATTTTTTAAATTTTACCTTTTTAAACATATATATATTTAAAATTTTTTAAATTATTTTTATTTTAATTAAATAAATATAATTAAATTTAATTTAATTTACTTTTAAAAAAATAAAGAAAATTGATTTTAACCATATAAAAAACAACAAAAACGGGTTTTACCTGTTTCCTTTGCCCTCCAATCAAGAAATTATTGATTTTATAAAACCATGGTCGATAAAAAACCCTAAATTTTTTTTTAATTCTTTAAAAATAATTGTTTTCCCGTTTTTAAATTTAATATTTTTTAAAAAAAATTTAACCCTTTTTAGCAACGGGGCCCTGTCCTAGCAGATTAAAAAAACCTTAATTTTTTTTAAAATACCATTAGATTTTTTTTTTTTTTGTCGTATCTCTTTTGTTTAATCTTAAATTTCTTTCCTAAGAGTTCTTTAAGATTCCACGAGAAAAAATGCACAAGATGGCTATTTCACACCAAACCAATCCAATTTATATCTCAGCCAATTAAGATTTTTTTCTTATATTTCTTGTTCCTCAGTTTTCCATTTTAATTCATTATATTCAGCTTTTTTAATGAAAAAGGTTTTTAATTTTATGACTTTATATCCTTAAGAACCTAACTTTTAACAGTCCACTTCACGATTTGTAGATGAGGTACAAGAGCACTTTAAAAGTATAAAAACTTTGTTGGTTTATTTTTCGTCTACTTTCAGGAAAATTGCTGCAACAAAAAATAGCCCGATGTAATTTACTTAGTCAGGTCTAGGGTAAATAACATAAAACTCTTCTGCAAAAGTTACCCTAATTTTAAAATCTACTTTATATTTAATATATTTTATCTTTTAACCCTATTAACCCGAGCAGTTTTAATTATATTTTAATGAATATATGAAAATCCTAATTATAAAGTTTACATTGAATATACTGGTTGAGGCTTAAATGTGGCTTGATTTGCACGACATGGAAAAACAATTTAAAACCCCAAAAATTATTAAATATTTTCACCTAAGTTATTTTAATAATCAAAAGAAATTTTTGGAGGTTTTAATGGTAAGGAAATAGATTGCTAAAGAGTTTTTTCTTTCTGGGTTAGGTTAGGTTAGGTTTAAAGTGAGTGGACTTTTTTAAACCCTCCACCGCGACCGCTCGGTCTATTGTGGCTCACAGCTATTAATTTTTCTCCAAATAGGATCAGACTTCTAATGAATCCGATATCAAATTGGAAGAGAGTTCTTACATCTCCCCATACTTGTGGCACTACCGGACACGAGCAAATATGGGTTTTGTCCCTGTTTTGTGACGTGGTACTACCAGGTCCTTTTACAAACCAGATGTTCCTTCTGAGGCCGACTCCGGCCTTTTCCCCCCGAAAACGATTCTATCCGTTTTCTGTTTAAAGCCCGGGAACCCTTTTTTCCCATAAAACGGTTCGTCCTTCTTCTTTTGAATTCAGGGGTTCCTCCTAAGCACCTGTTTGTTGGGTGGATTAGCCCTTCCTCGTGAAATAGGCGCCCGGGCTTCAGGAGCACCTTCGAAAGAATTACCCGTTTCGGTCGGCACCTTTTTGACCTTGGGGGGCCCTTTTGAAAGGATTTATCCGTTTCGGTCAGCGCCCTTCGTCACTTTTTTTCCATAAAGCGGTTCTAACCGTTTTTTTGAGCTAGGGGAAATAATAGTCCACCACGGCAGAGCCCCCATTACCCCAGAAAAGCTAGATACCCAAGAGGTCACCCCCCATCTCAAAAGGTACCCTTTGGGGACACCTGTTTAAGGCACAGGATGTTTTTATGTACTCATAAACACGGTATGCTAACACCTTTTGTTAAACCTTGTGTTCGTCTTAGCTTCGGATCCCGTTCCATAGCAGCAAC
>JAHBCN010025240.1:0-11375 GCA_019359885.1 Listronotus oregonensis | reverse complement strand
TAAACCAAGCTTTTCTTTGAACCGGGTTTGTACAACTGAACGTTTATATTTAAACCAAGTTTAACCTTGAGCTCTGCTTGAACCGTGAGTGAACAACCGGGCCTTAATGTTGGTTTTCTATTAACTTTAAAAGTGCACAAATTGTTTACGTGGGATATGATTAGATCTAAGAAATTTATTTCATTATTGTCTTCTTTTTCTAAAGTAAATTAAATTTTTGGGAGAACACTGTTAATATAATGTAAGAAATTTTGAAGTTGTCTGTTTATACCTTTAAAGCATGCGAGCTTATCGTCAACACCTCTGTACCAAAAGTAAATATGATTTTTGCCTAGATTTAAATCGATAATTTTATTTTCTATATATGACATAAAAGTATCTGCCAAAAGGGGGCTAAGAGGAGAGCCCATTGGTAGACCTGTGTGTTGTAAATAGAACTTATTATTTAATTGGAAATACGTCTGTAAAAAATATCTTTAACATAAAACAATGTAACCCAAAGAAAACACCGATGGAAAAATGATTTCAGTATAAAGAAGATAGTAAAATTCCTTCTACTTTTAGTATGATAAAGGGTATTGTTTCGTTTGTAAACAAGACCAATATAGTTATCTTTTAGCATTGTTTTTCTTGAATATTTGTTGATTAATTATGACTGCTTCATAAAACATTGGCTGATTTCCATGGGCGTGCATTATTTATTTTATTTTGTTCGGTTTATTTGATTTTATTATTGCTAAGCTCAGCAGCAGCGCGGCATTTTAATAAAGCCCGTTAATTTATCACTTTACAGTAGTATGTTTTGTTATTCCGTAGTGTTCAACCCCTCTATAACGTCTTAGATACCTACATGATAATGTATATATGATGTATTTTTGCTATTTTGTATATTCTGATGCGTCAATTATTGCAAAACTATTGATGTTGGATATTTCTAGCTTTCCAAAAGACTTGGAGAAACGCAAATTATGGATTGCCAATATGAAAATACAGAATTGGGAACCAACAAACTATGACAGACTTTGCTCGAAGCACTTTGAGGAGAAGTGGTTGTATCGATCAGATTCCAATCTTCGGATACGCCTATTAAGTGAAGCTAATCCCAGTATTTTTCCCGACCTTCCTAAATGTTTACAACCAAGAAAGGTATAAAAAGCCTTGATTATTTTTATATTTTTATCTTAGTTTATGTGTTATTGCAGGCAACAAAGAGGTCACGCATACCTGAGCCTAAACCTGAACCAGGACCTTCTTCAGCATCACCTCATACAGCTCGCACTCAACATCCAGCTAATTTACCACAGCCTGAGATTGATGATTCCCCACGAAAAAAGAAATTACTAAGGCAGCTTTTCCAAGAACGTTTGAAAAGCGAGATGAAAACTCCTAAAATTCGGGTGCTAGGGCAGTCACTTAAAAGGTACAAGAAAAAAGTGATTTCATTAAAGCAGATAATTTCTGAGTTAGGAAAAAGAATTTCATTAAAAATAAAGAAGCCGTTCTGTTGAAAAATATTAATAAATTATTTAAGGAACTGTTACAAAGGAAAAAAAGTAGAAAAGGAAAGTACTCACCTGAGGTACGTAAATTTGCTATTACTCTGAATTTCTTTTCCCCTAAAGTTTATAATTATGTAAGAGCCATGTTCGATACTTGCCTGCCACATAGTAGCACAATTGGCAAGTGGTTACAAACCATAGATACTTCTCCAGGTTTTACATCTGAGTCCTTGGAAACTTTAGAAAAACATATTCAATATAGTGATAAAACAGTTTTGTGTCCTTTACTTATCGACGAAATGTCTATAAGAAAACATTTGAAATGGGATGGTATGACATTTTAGGGTTACGTAAATTTTGAAGTGAATATATATGATGACAGTAACGAATTAGCAAAAGAAGTATTTGTTTTGCTAGTTGTCGGCATAAATGGTAGTTGGAAACTTCCGGTGGGTTATTTCCTAACTAATGGCTTAACCGGAGAGCCAAAGAGCTCTATTGTAAAACAGGCCATTATTCTAGTTGAAAATACAGGTGTTAAGATAGTGTCTCCTACTTGCGATGGAGCACCATCCAATATAACGATGGGAACTTTGTTAGGCTGTTCTTTTCACTTCCCTACAATAAACAGAAAATTCTTTGTTAATGGGAGCTCGACAAACAAATATTTTTTCTTGACCCATGCCATATGGCAAAATTGGTACGTAATGCTTTTGGCGAAAAGCGTATTTTAAAAGACATGAAAGGGAATATCATTGACTGGAAATATGTTAAAAATTTGCATAAACTACGGGAAAGCGAAGGATTGCACTTGGGAAACAAACTGCGAAAAGCGCATATACATTTTTTAAAACAGATGATGAAGGTTCGGCTAGCCATTCAGCTATTAAGTGAGTCTGTTGCCGACTTTAAAGGATGTAAAGTTACAGCCAAATTTATCAGGAAAATAAACAATATTTTTGATATTTTGAACAGTAGATCACTAGTTGCACTGGATTTAAAAAAGCATTATGCGAGAAAAATATTGTGCAAAATATCAAATTTATTAATTTTGCCATAGAATATATATCAAAATTAAGACTTTTAAGTGATGAATTAGTGATACATTCTCAGAGAAAAACTGGTTTTATTGGGTTAATTGCTTCTTTAAATAGTGCTTTACATTTATACAGTGAACTTGTTACCGAGCAGAAATTAATAATATATTTCCCATTATACAAAGTCAGTCAGGATCACCTTGAGCTCTTTTTTTGTTCCATTCGCTCCAAGGGTGGATGGAACAATAACCCTACTGCCCGTCAGTTTATGGGAGCTTACAAACGACTTTTAGTCCGAGGAGAGGTGAGAGAAGGAGGTGTTGGAAACTGTATTCCCCTTGAGCAAATTTCTGTGCTAACTGCCTCAAGTAGAACAAACTATAAGCCTGAAGAACACATAAACTTAAGTTTGCCAGGATTTTCTGCAGATGATTTAGATGACGCATCAGGGAATGATGATAATATATGTGTAATCTGGCAAGACCATGATTATTTAATCAACAAAATTACAATGAGAGAGTGTTCCTCTCAAATTGTAATATATATTGCTGGTTTTGTGTCTCACAGTTTGAAGAAGAGACTTAAATGTGAACCATGTATTGCAGCACTACCTGGCGATCGAGATAATTTTCTTCATTCTCTGATCACCAAAAAAACTTGTGGTGGCCTGGTTTATTCTTCTAAGGATGTTATATTTATTTTCAATAAGGCTAAGAGATATCTTCGGGTTTACATAAATAAAATTCAAGACAAAAATATTGTCTTAATGTTAAGTAATAAAATAATAGCTGAATGTATTCGCTTCAAATTATTCAAACAACTTGAAGATCATGTATGAATATTCAATAATCATGCTTATTTCTTAATGAAATCTGTATTAACCAAATATATTATTGTGAGGTTGAATTTTCTTACCAAAATTAGGTCTCAAAAATTAGGTCCAATAAGGAGTCAATTTACAAAGCTGATTTTATTCAGGGCCAATAAAAAATTGCTTGTACTTGATGGTCAGTGCATATTCAAACTAAGACTTGTCAGTTGACCTCTTCCTTTTATAGTCATTGACGGATCTTAATTGAAAAGTCCTAATTTAAATTATGAACTTACTATGAAAATTAAAGAAAGAATTTCTAGTTGTATCTTATAACTATTGAAATTTGAAGTTTAAAACCACTTCAATCAGCCAGTTTCCAAAAAATATATTGACTTAACATGTTTTTAACAAGTTTTTGAACAATTTTTAATTTAAATTGCGTTAATTTTAAATTTAAGTAATTAAAAAAGTAATATATTGTAATAACTAAACTAAAACTATGGTTCTGATGATAATAGCAATAAAAAACACGAAATATTCCCAAGCCTTCAGCTTTTTTAATTTATTTCTGAAAAAAACAATTTGTTAACAAAATCAAATTATTTTTCTGTACCTCATGGTTCAAAGAAAACAATATGTCTCAGGTATGTGGGTGAAAAAATATTCTTGAGCACTGGGACCACAAAATCGTTTAAGCTGAATCATTATTAGCAACATGACATGACCTGTTTTTTCCCACAAACGCGAGGACTTGGCCTGTTATTCTGGTGTATGCGTATTTTAAAGCCATTTATCTCACCGAACTTAACCTGTTTTTTTCCTGAATATATATGTGGCTCAAAAAGTACCTAGATTTGCCACTGAATGGCGCTGCTATCTCAATTCGACCAAGAAATTGACTTAGCCTTTTCCCGTGTACCCATCATATGATAATGTAATATATTACAGATATATTGATTGCAGGTTAGTTTTTAAGGCCTATTATGCAATATATATATATATATATATATATATATATATATATATATATATATATATATATATATATATATATATATATATATATATATATATATATATATATATATATATATATATCTACGTACTTTTGAGCCACATATATATTCAGGAAAAAACAGGTTAAGCTCGGTGAGATAAATGGCTTTAAAATACGCATACACCAGAATAACAGGCCATGTCCTCGCGTTTGTGGGAAAAAACAGGTCATGTCATGTTGCTAATAATGATTCAGCTTAAACGATTTTGTGGTCCAAGTGCTCAAGAATATTTTTTCACCCACATACCTGAGACTTATTGTTTTGTTTGAACCATGAGGTAGAGAAAAATAATTTGATTTTGTTCACAATTTTTTTTTTTCAGAAATAAATTAAAAAAGCTGAAGGCTTGGGAATATTTTCGTGTTTTTTTATTGCTATTATCATCAGAACCATAGTTTTAGTTTAGTTATTACAATTACAAAATTGTTCAAAACTTGTTAAAAACATGTTAAGTCAATATATTTTTTGGAAACTGGCTGATTGAAGTGGTTTTAAACTTCAAATTTCAATAGTTATAAGATACAACTAGAAATTCTTTCTTTAATTTTCATAGTAAGTTCATAATTTAAATTAGGACTTTTCAATTAAGATCCGTCATTGACTTAGAAAAGGAAAGAGGTCAATGCTGACAAGTCTTAGTTTGAAGTATGCACTGACCATCAATGTACAACGCAATTATTGGCCCTGAAATAAAATCAGCTTTGTAAATTGACTCCTTATTGGACCTAATTTTTGAGACCTAATTTTGGTAAGAAAATGCAACCTCACAATAATATATTTGGTTAATACAGATTTCATTAAGAAATAAGCATGATTTATTGAATATTCTAATACATGATCTTCAAGTTGTTTGAATAATTTGAAGCGAATACATTCAGCTATTATTTTATTACTTAAGATTAAGACAATATTTTTGTCTTGAATTTTATTTATGTAAACCCGAAGATATCTCTTAGCCTTATTAAAATAATTTGCCTCCACACACAAAATTTTTGTTTCTTCAAAATTAAAAATATGGCCAAGTTGATTACAATGTTGAGACAATGCACAAGAGTTTTTTCCTAATCTACAATCACTTTTATGTAGTGTTAATCTATCTTTGAGTACTCTAGGGCCATATTTATAGTCGACACTTGAGATTCCCTTAGCACTTAAGGGTGCCCTCTGTATTATTTTCTGTTTTATAGTCATATGAGTGATCCTCAAGGTGTACTTAAGTTTAAGGGAGGCCAGGAGGTCACTTAAGTAACCCTTAGCTTTAGTCTTTGAGGTTAGAATTTCAAGTTAGTTTGATTTTTTTGTATTAGAATACATTATATGTGAATAATAAAATGGATTTGGACGATTTTTTCGACTTTATTGATAGAGTAGTTGAGGAAGACGTTATTGTTGAGAGAATTCCTAAAAGATACATCAGAGATGCCCAAAACCCCTTTGACTTTTATACAGAAGAAGCATTTAAGGCAAGGTATAGATTTTCCAAATTTACAGTTCGAGATACCATATTACCTTTGGTACATAATGAACTAGTAAAAATTAATAACAGAGGACTACCCATTTCAACTATTTATCAGATATTTACAGCCCTTAGGTTTTATGCTACTGGTGACTTTCAGGTAAGTAGGTATGTGCCATAATTTCTTGTATAAAGGTTTTGTTTTCCTCTTTTATGATATGTATGCCTAACTATGTACAGGCACGAGCTTGTGGAAGGATTAAGGGTGTCCCCTTCATATATTGGGGCCAGTTGGTAACTATAGATTATTACATAAAAAGATAATTGAGTGAAAAAAATATGTAGACAAGTAAAAATAGTACAACACATAATTTGCATTAAAAAATAAATCAGGTAAAAAAAATAGGAATTACAGTGAGTTTAAATTAATTTCTGTGCATTAGAGTTGCCACTTGGGGGAGCTAATATTTGTGATACTGAATGTGCCTTTTTAGGTTAATAACTTGTTTTCAGATAGTGGATGGAGATCTTCTAGGAATAGCGCAATCAAGTGTAAGCTTGATAATTAAAAGAGTTTCTAGAGCTTTAGCTAGCCATCTACAGTATTTTGTGAAATTTCCTGATGATCCTGAAATACAAAGAGCCAATATGAGAAGATTTTTTGAACTAGGAAATTTTCCAGGAGTTTCATCCTGTATAGATGGCACTCATATAAGCATAAAAAATCCAGGAGGAGACTTCGCAGAAAGATTTAGAAATCGGAAGGGAATATTTTCAATGAACGTTCAGGTAGAGGTTTTTATTTTTGTTGGGTATTTAATACTTAACAATAATTCAACATTTTTCAAGGTTGCTTGTGGCCCATCAATGGAAATTTTAGATATAGTTGTTAGGTATCCTGGATCCACTCACGATAATACCATATTTCAAAGAAGTTCTTTAAGGGTCAGATATGAGAATAATGAAATAGAAGGTAATTTACCTAATAGTAAATAAATTTTAAGTGTCGATTTTCTGTTTTAGCAGAAAAAATATATATATATATATATATATATATATATATATATATATATATATATATATATATATATATATATATATATATATATATATATATATATATATATATATATATATAAATATATATATGTCCACGGATAAGGTGTTGAAGAGAAACTTTATTTTTTTTGATTTTTCGAAAAAAGCTACTTTGATAAAAATTTTGCTACTTCTAAAATATTGGTAGAACATTTAACATATTTAGGGTTCAGAAATTAAAAAACTTAAAATGATACAAGAGTAAAAGTGCATTTATTCGAGAAGATATGGAAATAAGTCACTAGGAAAAGTTGTTCAAAATTAAGAGGCAGTCTTAATACATTTTCGAAAAAATCGGCCTACTTTTTATTTATTTGTGATTAAATTATTTTAATATCGTGGATTTATTAGAGGTGTAGATAAACAATTTGTTAATCGGCCCCATAAGAAAAAATCCATTATAGTTAAATCTGGACTCCTAGGAGGCCACTGGACTGGTCCTTGTCTCCCAATTTGGAATTAGTAAATTGATATTAAAATAATGTTCATCACAGATTAATAAAAGCAGGCCGATTTTGTCGAAAATTGGTATAAGGAACTATCTTATTTGAACAACTTTTCCTAGTAACTTATCTTCAAATAAATTCACTTTACTCTTGAACCATTTAAAGGTTTTCTCAATTTTCTGAATACCGCCTATAAAATTTGTTAAATGTTTCTATCCCAATCTTACTCTATGAAGTGGCAAAAGTTTTTATTCAAGAGTACTTCAAAAAAAAAATAAAAATAAAGAGTTTTTTCTATTCAACACCTTTTTCGTGGACATACTGGTATGTCCACGGAAAAGGTATTGAATAGGAAAAACTTCTTAATTTTTAATTTTATCCAAAAAAGCTACTTGTGGTAAAAAATTTTGCTACCTCTTAGAGTAAGATTGGGATAGAAACATTTAACATATTTTATAGGCGGTATTCAGAAAATTGAGAAAACTTTAAATGGTTCAAGAGTAAAGTGAATTTATTTGAGAAGATATGGAAATAAGTTACTAGGAAAAGTTGTTCAAAAGTAAAGGATAGTTCCTTATACCAATTTTCGACAAAATCGGCCTGCTTTTATTAATCTGTGATGAACATTATTTTAATATCAATTTACTAATTCCAAATTGGGAGACAAGGACCAGTCCAGTGGCCTCCTAGAGTCAGATTTAACTATAATGGATTTTTTTCTTATGGGCCGATTGAAACAAATTGTTTATCGTACACCTCTAATAAATGCCACGATATTAAAATAAATTTAATCACAAATAAATAAAAGTAGGCCGATTTTTCGAAAATTGGTATTAGAGACTGCTCTTAATTTTGAACAACTTTTCCTAGTGACTTATTTCCATATCTTTCAAATAAATGCACTTCCTGTATCATTTTAAGTTTTTTTAATTTTCTGAACACCTATAAAATATGTTAAATGTTTCTATCCCAATCTTATTTTTAGAAGTAGCAAATTTTTTTATCAAGAGTAGCTTTTTCGATAAAATCAAAAATAAAAAAGTTGACTCTCTTCAACACCTTATCCGTGGACATACTGTATATATTCAATTTTAGGGAAGATATTAGGAGATAATGGATATGCCTGTCGGCGATACCTCCTAACCCCAGTTGTTAATCCTATAAGGAGAGCTGAGCACAGGTATAACTTGGCTCATAAGAGAACAAGGAACATTATAGAAAGACTATTTGGAATATGGAAACGAAGATTTACATGTTTAAGGCGCGTTTTAAACACAAAACTAGCCACATCAGTAGCAGTGATTTGTGCATTGGCTGTGCTTCACAATATTGCCAGAAGTGGACAAGATGATCTGGAAGAAGACATACATGAAGAGTTTGAAGACAATTATGAACCCAATATAATAGATAACCCTGATGCAGATGCACTTCACTATAGAAGAGCTTTTATATTAGCTCATTTCGGAAACTAATTGTTGCTGTTAGCTAGCTCATTAAGCTTTTTAACTAAGCTAACTCTAAACTGTTTTATCTTCATTTTGGTTTAAATATTTTTATAAACTGTTGATACCTATCTGTGTAGCATTGTCAAGTATATTTTTAAAATAATTATTATTAAAAAAATACTTTTTAAAAATAAGCTTTTATTAAAATGAACTAAAAAGGAAAAAAAATGTTTAAGTTAACTAGGGTAATTTGATTTGATTTGAACTTCTTAGGACTTTCTCATTAACAAATATATTTTTTTAATTAAATTTGTTCAAACAGGAAATTATAAAATATTTTGTTTTGTTTTATAAGCCATTATAATGTTTTTTTATTATTATATTTTACAAATATAGTTTATAGAAAATTATTTAAAAAAAAATATAAAAATAGTACAAAAACTTATAACACAATAACATGGAATATGTTACAATTTTTTTCTGTCAACAACATGGCATATCGAAATTTTTAAGATTTTTTATGAGAAACCCATACTTAAGTTTAGCAAATCTTTCTAAACAATTCTGGAGTGTGTGTAATAATCATAGCAATCACAGCTAATTCAAAAATTTCATAAAAGTGGGCTATGAGTTTTTATAAGATATTTTAAGCCAAGCTACTTTTAATTACAATTAACTTTTATAACTGTAAAGTTTATATACCTAAAATAAAGAAAATAATGCATTAAGACAAATGATTTTCTTATAAACAATATTGTATTGTTTATCACCAGATATAAATATACATGTATTCTTTAATAACTAAGTTTAGGAAAATGTTAATAAATTTATCTTAAAGACAAAATAATCTAATAAACAAAAGTTAAATTCTTCAAATATTACTGACTTATATAATATCTAGTAAATTTCCCTTAATGACAAAAAATACTTGCAAATATTTTTTGCCTAACTAATTAAGGACAGGTTCTCCCAAATATTTTTTTATCACTTAAAAATAATTATAATTGAGTGTGTATTAGAAAAAATCTATCAAATATAGCTTCTGCTAGTCAGTATATAAAAGATAACTAATAACAATAAAAGGAACAAGAATTCTAAGAAATAATGTTATAAATCTACTAATCGATAAAACAATTCTATAAAATCAGAATATCTAATTGTTATAAAAAATTTCTCTTTCCTTCTCTATCAGTTCGTTTTTTATCTGCCAGTACTTCATTTCCATTTTTACAGCTGCTATTTTTATATCATGAATTTCCCTTTGCTGTTCTATAGACTCCTGTAATTTACGAATTCGTAATGCAGCCTCTTCCTCAATGTAATTTTTTCTTTTTTCAGGTTTTTTATTTAGTTTTCTTTTTCGTGGGGAAGAGTTTTCTTTTTGTGTTGCATTATCTTGTTCTTGTTCTAAAATAGTAAACAGTTTTATAATATAACAAATAAAGAAATTTATTTTTAAAAAACACATTCTTAAAGCTGATTCTGCATGTACATGTGGTGTAATTATTTCAACAAAATATAAAAAGATGACCTTGAAAAAATCATACTAATGACAAAATATACCAAAAATAAAAATTATTTTACAGTTTACTATTCCTTAAAAGATATTTTGATATATCACATAAATGTAACTAGGAAAATGGATTTGTGTCATGGAATTTCAGTATATTTAATAATTCTATCTATATATAATCTTAGCATAATGGGAGTATAAAGACTTATTACCTTCCAAGGAAATTTCATTTACATAATTATGATCAGAAATAAAATATGTGCATTCCTCTGATTTATCTTGTGAGCTTTGTTCAACTGCAAAGGCATCATGTGTTTTTATTTCTTCCAAATCTATAGAAATATAAAGGTAAGTAATGGGCTCTTCATATTTAAATAGCTTAGTTTAAAAACAGTTGAATGGAGGCATATAATGTATTAAAGAAAAACTGCTTATTATTATTTTTTTCTAAAAGTGCAAAAATATATAATGCGTTACAAACATATATTTTTGCCGCTCAACAAATTGCTGTTAAAACATACATTTTTGCCACCCAAACTTTTTTGGACACCCTGTAAAAACGAAAATATCTTAGACTGACACTACATTAGATTACAGTTAACAGTTACTTTTGTTTCAAACTGAATGTATTTGAAAAAGTACACATATTTACAAAAAAACTTTAGATCCCTTCCTATGTTGTTAAGTTAATGCAAATTAGTAGTAAGTGCAAACTAGTTTTGGTCAGTTTGAGTCTAAATATAAATATATTTGTAAATAATGAATACTTACTTTTAGTTTTAAAGGCAGCCACACTGTCAAATTCATTTTCTATTTCTAAAGCTATGTCTGGCACAATGGAACGTACCCTTTCTGTTATGGCATCTGTTTTCTCATCTGGTAGTGGAGGACCACCACCCGTTTTTAGCATATAGTTCTTTCTCTCAGAATCCTCTTTTCTACTCCTATTAAAACAAAAATATGCATAAATGTAAAATTAGCATCATATGAGATACTTTTATAGTTGATT
>JAHBCN010025239.1:0-11368 GCA_019359885.1 Listronotus oregonensis | reverse complement strand
AGGGTTTCCCGGTTTATGATTTTTTATAAGTCCATATAGTTTGGGAGCTTGGGGGTTCATATTGATCATTCTTTTTTGTCGTATTCTGAAAAAATTGCTGTTGTGTTTGATAGAGTTTGTTTTATTTTGTTTGAAAATATTTTGTGGATCACTTTTTTTTTCTGTTATATCTTCGGATTGAATAAATTCTTCTATTTTATTCATATTTCCCCTTTTGGTATGATAACTGTTGCATTTGACTTATCTGCTTTTGTTATTATTAGATCATTTTTTTTTTGTTTTGTTATTTATGCTTTTAACTATGTTTGAATATGTAGTATTAGGAAATTGGCAGAATTTATATGTTTTTTGAGGTTTCCCCTGTTGTTATGTCTGTGTTTTCTGTTTTTTTTATTTTATTGAGTGCTAGTGCACTTTCCGAGATAATAAAACCCCATAATAGTTTTACTATTTATATGGGGTGAAAATTTTGGCCTTTTTTTGAAAAAAAAATCAATTTCTTGATTACTGAAATTTACATTTGATAAATTTATGACTCTTTCGCTGAAAGTGTTATTGGGCTGTTGTGTTTGCATATCTGATTGAAATTATTGTGTGATTTTAAATGTTAAATTTTTTTTGGGAATTGATTAAAAAAAAAATTTTGTGAATAATTTCGCTAATTTTTAATCTAATATCATCTACTAAAATATCAAATTCAACGGGGGGGTTTTTTTAAAAGTTAATGTTTAGATGTTCATCAAAAGTGTTCGAAACAATTTATATAAAGAAGTATACCATAACATGATTTTCCAAGTCCACTCCCAACACACGGTCTACTATACGTTGCCAGGTGGCTGGCGCGTTAGTCAACTCAAAGGGCATGCCCCAAAAAATTGATAGAGATTCCTTCCTGGAACAGTAAAAGCCATTTCTCTTGAGGATTCACTAAGAGGCACTTGCCAAAAGGCAGATTTAATGTCGATGGAACTGATATACCGAGTATCTTTGAGACGGTCCAAAATGGCTGAAATATATGGAATTGGGTACGCGTCCTTCTTTTTTTTTGGCGTTCAGCTTTCTAAAACCCGATGCAAAATCTGTAGCTGTCATCCTTTTTACCTACTAAACATACTGGCAGATCATGGACTTTTTGATGCTTCGATTACTCCAAGCTTTAGCATTTTTTTGACTTCTTGGTCCATTATTTTTGTTTAAACGGAGATACGGGATAATATCGTTGTTTAATGGGCTGGGTGCCGGGTTCTAATTCAATATTATGTTCTGCTACCCAGCATCCAAGACCAGTTCCCATTAAGAAATTTTCTCCTTAACCAAGGTACCTAAAGCAGTTCTTTCGGCTACAGATAGTGAGTCAGCGTCGACTACCCCACTAATGTCCAAGAAGATTCACTAGAAAAATGCCAAACATCTTGTTTCAAGTCAGGAATAATATCCATGGCTTTCCAAAAGTCAATGCCCAAAATAAGTTTATGTGCCAGATCAGGTAGAACTAAAATATCAATTACGCGAGTTTTGTCCAGTAGTGTTACTGGTGTTTGAAAGTAACCTATACTTGAACAACTTTGACCATTGGCAACAGTATAGTTAGTAGGACGTTTTATAAGTTTTAAACCCAAATCTTGCAAAATTCTATAACCAGGTTCGCCCACAATAGTGCGGGGAAACCCCAGAATCTAACAACCCAACATTGAATAACCTAAGATTGAAATTTCTAAAATGGGCGTTCGTCGCCATGAGCATGAGGGAAAAGATAAAGTCAAGAAAAAATACTTGTGTGAAAAATCACGACGGTTTTCGCTCGGAAAATTAGTTTCGTTGGTCGAAGGAATGTTAACTTGGGGAGAAATCTTACGACCTATCGACTCTCCCGAGAGTCGTTTCCCCGGGGATGAACACTTCGGACAATTTCGGACGGTTACGTCAGCGGTACCGCAACGATAACAATAAGTTTTACGAGGGCTCGGACATTCACGATTAATATGGCCGGACTGCTTACAGTTCCAACAAATAACAGCTCTGGGGGTCGGAGCTCTGGAGACGTATTCGGAGAAATGAGGACTGCCTAACCCCTTAACTATAGGTGGAACCAGCTCGATCAATATCGGAGGGAAAATACTCCGGCGATAAAAGCAAAATCGGGTTCCACGAAACCGTGACGCTTCCTAGAGGGAGGTACGTAGTGATCTGCGCGGTACTTTTTGGCTTCCAATTTGAGACATTCCTCTTCGAGTTCGTCTATTGAATTTCTACGGAAGTTGCGTCGTATAGAAAGGTGATAAATTACGGGTCACGATATCAGTTGGACATCCTCGGGTATGCTACCGTAACGTCTAAATAAGGCGTTCATACTAGTAAGGTAAAGCAACTATACCTTCGTTGGATCTTGCCCCTTCGTTCTAAGATTTCTTTAAACAGCCTAGGACGAAATCTGGTGGCTCAAAGTGCTTGCAAAGAAACGGATAGACCTTTCCAGTCAGGCCTAGTCCTATTTGCTCGGAACCAATTCAAAGCTTTACCTGAAAATAAATCAATAGCGGATTCAAACAGTTCATGTTCCGTTAATCCGCGAGCTCACGCAATTCCGAAACCCGTTCTGGGAAATTATGTACAGAAAGTTCTTTGGTGTCGCCGGTAAATTTAAGACCCCATTTTTCTACGCGTTGCGATTTAACAACATGACAAGTAGTAGGCGTCGATCGTAAACTTTTCCAGGACGTTGAATATTAAGACTTGCGCCGGAAACGATTGACCCCCCAGAGTCGGACTTGTCGAGATGAGATTTTTCAAAGGTAGGCTTGGGTTGGGATCATGTTTCAAAGATTCTGATAAAAATTCAAGCCAAAACATCGACCAACAACTTGGCTCGTGTATCGATATTTCCCCTTTTAGGTTGGCAACAGGAATCGATCGACACGTGTAAAAAGATGTATTTCGCGACTAAACCGCTCGAATTTAGCTTTCGCTTTTCCCCAAAAGGTCTTTTTTTGGCATCATCTAACGCCTTTGAAACGAATTCTCTCTCGTCCTCGAATTTAAAATTGTACGGAGGGATAATTAAAAACTTTGCCCTTTTTTTTCCAATTGTAAGAGTGGGCGTAAAGCCGCTCGTAACTCATCAACCGTTTTCGAGTCGTCAGCTGGTATTCCACCGAACCATAAGCTCATAAATGAGCATCTCCTTTTTAAGATAATTTATCTGCATTTTTATGGTCCATCGTTACAAAGTTTAATCAAATATAACAAATCAGAATCAAACGACCGATAAAAGTAAAAAAAAGATACAAATTAAGTCAATCAGCAATAATTAATCACGGTAATAACGATAATAAAATAGCCGGAAATACTCAATAATACAGATAAACAATTGGCAATAATAAGATCATTAAACGTAGACAGTGATTAAATAAGTAAACCCCAATAACAATAATAAAATAGCCGTCAATACTCAATAATACAGATAAACAATACGCAATAATAAGTAAATCTCAATAACAAGGCGGAAACAAAATTGAATAAACAAATCTATAAAGATACTTGGCGAATTAATACAATATAAAAAGCAAGTGAACAATCAATCATTAGTAGGTTAGTAAATCAAAACTGTTATCTTACTTAGCTCACACAAAAGTTGACCGTTCTTAAATTGGTCCCAGAATAATTTTTTTAAGGAAAATTTAATTGGCAGCCCCACGTTGGGCGCCAAAAATTTGCCACGCACTTTTTTTAAAAGCAGTGTTTATATAAAAACTGGTGTGACTATGATGAGTCACACCAATTGCTCAAAAAGGAAAAGTAAGAAAATTAATACGAAATTTATCCTGTGCACAAGTTAGCTTCACGCCAAAGCAAGCTGTAGGTGTGCGTGCAAACCTACCCGCAGCTCAGGGTGAGGAATAGTGAGTTCATTATGGCGCCACCAGTTTTCTTACGGACTACAAACTGGAAGTCCCCTAGATGTTATAGGAGCTTGCTTGGGCGATCCACACCAGTGCCGACAAAAAAAGTTAGCATATAAGCATTAAAAAAAAAACTGACTTGGTCAATACTCATTAAAAAATAAATAAATAAATAAAAATAATATAATAATACAAATTATTCTGGTATCAGGTGAGCTAAATAAAACTCAAAAAGGTTAAAAACAAATTACATTTATTTTGAAATAGTTTCTTGACGTTTTAAATTTCATAAATTAAAAAAAAAAAGGTTTAAGTTTTCAAGTTACATAAATTAGGATTAGTAATTGTTAAATAAATAAATTAATAAAAGGTTGCCTGTTTCCTGACGGCAGGTAAGGGTGGTCTGCAAAGTCTGGACTCAACCCCGGAGTAAAATTTGAGGCAAATCACATGTTAAAGTTGAATTTGGAATTATACTTAAGTTTGGAGTTATACTTGAGTTTGGAGGTCATTTTGAACGTAAATTTGGTAAGGTATCCAAATTTGGAATTAAACTTGAATTTGGAGTTAGTTTGAACGTAAATCTGGTAAAGTATCCAAATTTGGAGTTAAACTTGAATTTTGAGGCCCTACAAACATCGGTAGGCATTAAAATTTGAAACATAAAAAAATTAAAGTTTAATACAAAACAAAGCAAATGGCTGAAGGCCTTAAATAAATTTCCAAATTAAAAATAAACTAACAGAAGAATTGGCTGAAGGCCTTAAGTACATTATTAAATCTCAAAGCAAACCAACAAACAAACAAAGAAACCGGCTGAGGGCCTTAAATAAATTTACAGGATAAAAAAAATAATTAACGAAAGAATTGGCTGAGGGCCTTAAATACATTTACAGATCAAAAAAAAAAAACAATAGTATCAAATAAAAGAAGTGACCGAAGGCTCAAGGAGAACTATTCAATAATACAAGTCCTCAAAATACAGAATCAACTAAATCAATCAATTAAATACAACTATTTAAACAACAGCCCATTCGTGCTGTCGTCGTTGACAGAACATACCAAAAATAAATAAAATTGTTTCCACAAATTAATTTAAGACATTAAAAATAACATATTATTGGTTACTAATGGCATAGGTGTTTCTGCGAATTCATTAGGTATAAAATCAAATCATACATCACTGATGTTTAATAAAACCAAAAACTACCAAAAAAAACTCTTGATTAATACCAATCTTGATTTATGATTATATAAAATTGAAAAGGAATTTTATTAATGCGCATGCCTGCCTCTTAATTTTATTAATGAAACTTACAAAAAAAAGAATTTACATTTGTCAACAAGAATAACACGAATAACCAAAAAAAAAACTTCAAGTTACTAGAATTAATTAATTAATATCACTCATATCAATAATCGATATACACAAAACATCCCTACACTCATTAAAAGAGCATAATAATCAATATTAATTAAACCTTAAAGCATTAGAAAATTACAAAAAAAAAATAACATTTGAATTTACAGTCAATAAACCAACATTCCTTGCCAAGCACAGCACAGTTTAAGAAAAACAACCAAAGTTTGAAATTTATACATGGCTAAGCAAATATAAAAAAAAATGGTACAAAAAGAATTTAGTATAAAGTAACGTAGTAGCTTTATATATCGACACATCGGCTGAAAAGGGACATAATTAAAAAAAAAAACATTGTTTTGAGAAATTAGCCAACAAAACAAATCTGAATTATTTTAGGTATTATTACGTAAGTAATAAATAAATACTCATCAAGTATTTCTTTTACACTAAATAAAGAATATTTGACCCCTGTAATAGTATATTAGAATTTTTAAATTATTTTGTTTTTAAGTTAAAAAAAAACAAATTTTTATATATATATTTTTTTTAGCTTATGTCATTTTACTTGGAAATAAATTAACACAATTTCAACAGTTTTAAAGTTATCTTTATGTATTCTTAACTAAAGCTTACTTAGCAAAGAAAGTACGGAGCAATAATGATACATCTTAAAATTAAAAAAAAATTACAGGCTTTAAAACAGACAATTAAGAGAAAAACTAATTATCAACTGACAATTAACCCAAAAACTGATTAAGAAATTCCCCAAAAAAAAAAAAGATATTTATAACATTAAAGAAGAAAAAACTATTATAAAAAGGCCAGACAGATCAAATTTATATTTCCAAAATGTAAAACTAAAGGCAGTGCCTGTAAGATTTTAAAATAACTAAAATAAAGTGTTATAAGTTGCCTTCGTCTGAGAAAAAAAACACAGACTGTATTGAGAATAATAGCCCTTATTTCAGAATACTTTCCCAACATTCAAAAATTATGCTATAAAACGTAGGAATATTGAAGTAATCAAAAAGTAATATTAGTAAAAACCAATCAATATGAGTGCTTAACAGATAAAAAAAATTAATTAAACTTACTTAGGTTAACATGTGGCCTCGAAGTGGGCGGCTTGAATAAAATCTAATAATCCTGATTTTCAGGGACCATCTTCGCAAATTTCACCATTACTTTTCAAAAATATTCACACAACAACAAAACTGGAGCCTTTGCAAAGATATGGATGGTTTAAATTAAAAATCCCATATGGATGACCACGATATTCGCAGTAAAAATATTAAACCAATGTTGTTTCACCAGCGGCCGCCATGCAAAATGGCCCAGGCCGGCTGCAGCAGTTGAAAATAAAAATCGGACCAACCACTCGTCAGCGCATCCAAGATAGATTAGCTCGAATATTTAAAAAAATAATTTAATGCTGTAGACCATTTACCCATTTACCAGCGCATTCACCATAACATAGCATCGACAAAATTAAACCGTTACAATGCATCACTATTTCCCACGTATCTATCCCCCATATCTCTTCTCACCCTCATAAGACCCTTCGTACTCTGGCTCAGTTTATCTTCTTTGTTTCTTGCTCTTACGCAATGATTCCTCTGAGTTTCCTTTATAATATTGTTAATTTCCAGACATAAATCGCCCACATCTATTTCGTCGTCTCTTAGGTGTTCTAGCTCTTCTAAGTTTCTAAGCTTTGTTGCCATTTCGTCTTGATATGCCGCCTTATTCTCTATCGATGTCTAATTTTTGTCCTGGATCTTTGATACCATCTCCGCTCTTTCGCTTCGAACATTTATTTTAACTTTTGCTCTAACCAGCCTATGGTCGCTACCTACCGCAAATTTGTTCAATACAGTGACGTCCTGGACGATATGTTTTTTATCAGTGACAATAAAATCGATCTCGTTCTTCGTCGTACCATTTGGGCTTGACCAGGTGCATTTACGAAGTGGGCCTTTTTTAAAGAAGGAGTTCATGGCGTGCAGTCTCTGTTGAAGGAGAAAGCCCAGAAACATGATTTCTCTCTCCGTAATCAAATGTTCCCAGGGCAATATCTGCTTCATCGATCTTGGAGCCAAGCTTTGCGGTAAAGTCTCCCATGAGGATCATATACTGGGTTTTGTCTTGTTGCACAGTCCTTGAGATATCTTCGTATAGGATTTCTAGTTCTTCATCCTCGTGGTCGGTTGTGGGGGCGTATACTTGTATGATTTTTAGGCTAGCTATTTGGTTTAGTTGTAGGATTAGATATATTACCCTCGAGCTTCTACTGACAATCTTTGAGATTTGTTCTGTGTGTTTTTTGTTTTATTTTATATTTACCAATTCTGTTAATAAAATTAGCGTAACCATAACACACATGTTTTGTTTCAATTTTTTTTGCATCATGTACAGAAGCAGAGATATTTAGTGTATAAATAGAGTTGAGACACCCTGTATACATTGACCTTGTTTTTTTTGGTTTAAAATAATGTGGCCTAAAAATGGCAGAAACAAATAGAAAATTTAATTATATTCCCAGGCTGTTTTTAAAAATCCTCGTCCCCCTTTACTTTTGAACGGGACAAGATATTAAGGTCGAGTAAAATTTAGTAAAAGGGTATCATTTTTTTGACATAAAAGATATTATGGTCACCTGACCTGGTGCTAGAAGGCACTACCAGTTTTTTATATAGGGAAATGGGGGTCTTGTAGTACCTCGTTTTAAAGACCATTCGATCCTCTACTCAACACTGCTGTGTTTTAAAAAATCGGCCTTAAAAGCGTTTAAAAATTAACTCAAATATTTTACAAGGAAATGACAAAAAATAACTATAACCTGCAACAGAACTTGACTGACCTTGTAACTATATTACCAAATGTTCACCGTTTGCTTCTTGACAATAAAAAAGTCGGTTTCGGAATTATTTATTCCTAACATTATTTAAAATTTTCGGGATAATACTGCAACATAAATCTCTTATTGTATCTTTTAGGGCCTGTATTGACTTTAGCTCGTAACGCAACTTAGTTTTGTGTACTCCAACACAGTAAAAATGTTTTTTCCCTTAAACAACCCCTTTCCCCTTGGGGTTTGGGGAAATTTTTTAAAACATCCATGTTAAATTTATTTGTGTTTGCCTGGACTACTTCTTTGGATTAGGGGTTAGATTCTACCGTTGCCGGTTAAATTTTTCTCCTAAATACTGGACCTATGATATGAGTCCCAAAAACCGCCCATTCGTTAACCTTTCCGGAGTTTGGGTTTGACCCTCACCACACACAAGGATTTTGTCGTAACGCCATTTTGTTTATTTACTGTTCCATAAAAAAAACATACTTTAATCATTGAAACAAATAAAGATAACGTAACCTGGATCTTCGGTCTTCCGTCAGAGTCGTCTTCCGTTAGTTGGTGCAACATTAATATTTTATATGGAAAAATTTATGTTTTTTTATATATTTTCTTACAGCGGCCTTATATACCTCCTAATCCGCGATTACCTTTTTTGTTGCTTGTTACGAATTATTACCAACTGATCCCAGAATTTCAATTTGCTTTTCTTCTGAAATAAATTTTCTTCCTGATCCTTTTTTCCTTGTTACTCCACTAGCCCTATAAAACTTACCTACTAATAAGATCCCTTAAGTAAGTTCAAGACATTGGATTATTAGAAAATTGCTGATTAAATAATATTTTTGCTTCGTGGTAGTAACGCCCAACTTCAGATAAATTTAAATTGTTTTGGTTTTTTTTAGTACTAAGACCAGCATTTTAAAATTAAAAAAAGACTCAGAAGGCTCTCAAAATAAGTAGTAGCTTTTAAAACTACAAATATGATTAATGCCAATGGCCGATTAACATTGAAATGTTATTTATATTTTTTTGTAAGATTATAAGGGGATTTAAAATATTTAGAAAAAAATTCAACTAATATTTGACATTTTTTAACTCGATAAAATTAATTGTCGATTAAAATTAGCAAAGAAGTTAGGATTCAGTTGCAATTATTTATTATTTATTTGA
This sequence comes from Listronotus oregonensis, assembly GCA_019359885.1. Lineage (NCBI taxonomy): Eukaryota > Metazoa > Arthropoda > Insecta > Coleoptera > Curculionidae > Listronotus > Listronotus oregonensis. The sequence continues at coordinate 2,079 of JAHBCN010025239.1, read as the reverse complement.
AAATATTAATTAAATTTTATATGCCTGGAGTTTGGAATAAGGCTAATTTTCAAAACAAAAGGGATTTCCCGTTAAAAGCTATAGGTTAAACATTTTAGATTGCTTATTTTATTAACACTAGTGTATTTGTTTTACAACAAATTGGAAAACAAATACACCGAATATTATTAAATTAAGCTAAGCAGGAAAGCAATTTATAATTTGAACGACACTTTATATTATTCCATGAATATTTCAGTCGATCTTTGTTAGAAAAATTAACTTTAAAAAGACAAAAAGTTATTGTAAAGTCTGTAAGTACTTAAAGCTATTGTTTAGTGAAAACAAGGACGTGACATGTGTTTGTGTCTAATTGGAACTTCCAAAGTTTGAAATATTTAATGTTAAGTTAAATACAGGTAAGGTACATATATTGTTTACTACTGTAAAATAAAGTTTGGATGTAATATCCAAGTTTAAGATATATTGCAAGATATTATAAAGTTATTTTTCAGTTTAAAATAGTAGGTAGTATTGTACTATTATATTTTGCTGTAACATAAAGCACTTTTAAAATTTAGGTTTAATTAATGTTAAATATTTAAATGTAAATATTTATACCCCCAAAAGTATGTACCTACCTATCAGATATAGTGCCATGATCCTTATAAGCATCATATTTTAGCACTTTTTCCTAAAACTTCGGAAAGAAAATTCTTCTTTACTCGACCATTGGCAATTTTGTCTTTTCCACCACTGACTGGTGGCATTACTTGGGTTGATCAGGTATTCCAATACTTAACACTTTACCTCTTTTTATATAAGATGAAGGTGCAAATACCGGTCTAAGAAAACATACCGTGGATATACTCTTTACGCAAAAAAAAGTTACTATGACACTTTTTTGTCTGTTCTCTCTACTCCTAACGCTTTTACTTAATACATTAACATAAGTGGTATTTTAAATCAATGAAATAATAATATCATAGATTTAACTAGATAAAATCTTATTATACTCTTTAAACTAATTATTTTTTTTTAATATCCACAACTTTTATTATACCTTTAAAATTGTGCTTCTATTTTGTTTGTTGGTAATTTTAAAATTAGAACTTTACTTTACAATATGCCCAGGCATATTAGAGGTTTCACCTCGGAATAAGAGTTATTAAGCTGTAAACTTATATAAAGCTTCATTTGGGCATTCTTAAAGTTATTTCAAATGTCTCATAAAATCTCGTGTCTGTTAGAAATTCAGTTTTTGCAACTTTGTCGCTTTTTTGGTTTTAATGCATGCAAAAACAAAAATTGTAGAGAGTAGAAGGAATATAAGAATTCACCTGCCGCCGTCCCCCAGGAGGTTACTTAAAATTTAAAAAATAAGATACGTAGGCTAGACCTATTTTAAGGTTCTGCGCAAGCGCAAAAATTATGACAACTATCACTTGTCAAATGTCACCTGTCACATGTCAAAACCAACATGTTTTAAGAATTATGTATTGCGCGTAGTATACTTGGGTCAAGACCTAAAATCGATGTGCGCAAACGTGGGTACTTCGACTTAAGCGGTTCGGAAGTTAGCGACTTAAAACGGAATTAAATCCTGATGATAAGGAATTGGAGCGCGGTTTTATTTATTTAATTTTTAATTTAGAGCAATAGCACATCCATCGAATGGTAACAACCGCATGTCGCTATCTTAAGCCATAAGGGCGCTACATCTGTTTAAAGCCGAGCTGAAAGACATCAATTAGCGATGAGAACGGTAACCCGAAGGTAAATCGACCATTGCGGCCTTAGTATTGAAGTCGAAGGAACGAAACTTGTTGGGGGGCCGATAGTAAAGATCTTAGTGTATATAGCGTTTTGATTGTAAACTAGCATTATCATCAGGGTACATATATACATGTCAACTGTCATATCTCAGAAACCAAGGAGCTTAGAAATGAGCTGTAAAATTTAGGGTACGTAGCGTAAGCTCTTTTATTAAATTTAAAAGAATTTTTTTTAATGGCAGCGTTATAGAGTTTTCGACTCAAATCAGAAGTGACCCCGATGATAAAAAATCAAACTGTTCAATGGATGCTCTAGGTTCCAATC
>JAHBCN010025238.1:0-11309 GCA_019359885.1 Listronotus oregonensis | reverse complement strand
GCTTTTAAATTAAAAAATTTATTTTACAAGATTTTTTTAAAAAGATGTTACCTATGAACCTACCTATTAAAATATTGTTATCTTCATTTGCTTTTCATAAGTAACTAAGTTACCTATTACTAATATTGTTTGGTTTTTAAGTTTCCAAATGAATATATATCATTTAAATAAAAAGGTTGCGATGCTATCTCTTACCCCACATATCAATCTCGCTCCATCGATAAGATCGATGGGGAAAGATTGATATGTGGGGTAATCGATAAGAGAATCAAAAACGGGGCGAGATTGACGTATTCCGTTCGAAGGCACTTAGTCTAACGCAATTTAAAAGGGGGTATCAAACTCGCCCCATTCCGTGGGTAAGATTGATAAGACCTAATATATATATATATATATATATATATATATATATATATATATATATATATATATATATATATATATATATATATATATATATATATTCTTTATCTGCTATCTTTTTATGTGTCGGGTTACCAAATAACTCCCATCATATAACCACATAATATGGCATTTTTAAAATAATTAAAAAATGAATTGGAAAAGTTTTATCCCAAAAAATATTTTTAAAACTATCAATCTCGCTACGAAAGACAGCATAGCTCAGCATGTATCAAAAGTTGAAAATCTAGCAAAGTCGCTTAAAGAAGCCGGTGAGAAAATCAGTACGGCTGCGGTGATAACTAAGATTTTATCAACATTACCCCTAAAATACAGAAACGTGAGACAGGCTTGGCTCTCGATGGATGATAGTAAGCAAACCATTGCAAACCTAACAGCCAGACTATTAGATGAAGAAGCAAGTTTGGCATCATATGAAGAAAATGAAAGTGCTTTGGCAACAGTGTCAAAACCTCAGAAACAGTTTTCGAAGAAAATAACTTGTTATAACTGTAAGAAAAAAGGTCATATAGCAAGAAACTGCAGATCACCAAGAAGTGGATATAGCAATAGCACCCTGAACAACACAAAGGATGGTGAGAAGAGAAACAGTGTCTTAGCCACCAAACAAGAATCAGCTTTTAATATAGATGACTCAAACCTACATTTTGTCAATGATGCATGGATTATGGATAGTGGTGCATCACAGCATATGACATTTCGACGTGACTTTTTCGATAAGTTTGAAGAAGTTTCAGATAAAAATGTATTTTTGGGAAACAACCAGAGTTTAAAAGTTCATGGAAAAGGTGTTGTAAAAATCCAGAAGCTACTAAATGGTGAATGGAGTAATGCTACCATAAACAATGTTTTGTACATTCCAGACTTAAACCTATTTTCAGAAGGTGTGATAACTCATAAAGGCATGAAGGTTATAAAACAAGATGACACTGCAGAAATTTACGACAAGAACAGCCTCCTAGCTTGTGCAGTGCGACGCAACAATTTGTATAGACTATTGTTTCGTACAGTGACTCTTAGTGTAAATGTAGTGTGTGACTGACAGTTTAAGAGTGTAAGGAGCTGTTCCATTATGTCAATCTTAAAACTTACGTGATATGGAGCACAAATGACTTGTTGAAGGAGTCAACTTTAGTAGCTTTGTTTTTTTTGTGGAATTGGTATTGTGGGAAAGCACCACAAATTTCCTTTTCAAAAAACTTCAAATAGGAAGACAAAACTCCGGAGAAAGAGTTTTAGTGCACCTTGTGTAGTCTGCATATGGCAACCCCATCTGTACAAGGATCAAGATACTTGTAGCATTTAAAGATGACTGTTCTACATATAGAGTTGCTTACTTCATTAAAACAAACTGATGTTTCAGATTGTTTGTACAGTGTGTCCCAACGATAGAGTAGTATGGGTGTTTTTGCTTACCTGATATTATTTGTGTCAATATCGTTTCCGCCATAGGACAGAGTGTAGGAAGCGCATATTTTAAAATATTGTAAGTTATACAGGGTGCGTCACAAAAGTGGGGTACGCGGGGCATTTATTTTGAAATGGAACACTCTGTATTTGATTTTATTTTTGAATTCTATGTATTAATACTTACATTTTGTCATATAAAGCATGTGCTGAAATTTGATAGTTTCTGAAATGATTTAAAGATGAAAAATAGTCATTTTCATGGTGCGATAATGTCAAGCAGTTTCTACGTTACTTCAGAAATGAAAGCTTTCATATTTGGCAGGAGAAAGGACTAATGTTATATTATCGTTCAGCCTGTAAAATATTTCTAATTTGTTTTACAGGGTGTTTATTATAAATCGTCCAAATTCGCATTGTGCTCTCAACAAAATCTCATTTTTTTTAAATGGCACACCCTTATATTTTATTTTCTTTATTCAGGATTAAGAAACCTTTAATTTTTACCGAATGTGTCCTATACCTATATTTAATAGTTATCGATAAATTTAGCTTTTTCCAAATAGCTATGTTGTATTCGGTACCATACCGGTAACATTGTATTGATCAAAGTTAGCCATGAAAACAATAGCTAGGATTAATAAAAATTCATGTGTCAAAACAAAAACACTTAAGAGTCGTGAATTTTCAGTTTTTATTCAATATAATTAAGTTTTTATTCAATATTACTTCTTAATGTTAAATAAGAAATGTTTAATATTAAATAAATTTTTATTCAATACCACGTCTTAAAATATGTTCAAATAGGCGGCCTTCTTGTTGAATAATAATATATTTATCCTTTTTTTGTATGTTGTGTCTTACTTCCATAACATAAGGGGTGACACCGTACGACAAACTTCGAATTTCCCGTTTTTCATATCCTCCTTGGTCGTTGGTTTATTGACATATACCCGGTCTTTATGCATCCCCATAAGAAAAAGTTCAACGGAGTTAAATCGCATGACCTTGTGGCCATGGAATAAAGCCTCCACGCCCAATCCATTTTTTCTGGGAACGCTGTTAATCCAGAATTCCCGGACTTCACGATGGAAATGTGTGAGTACCACTATGTTGCAGCCACATATTTAGCCGCTCATCTAAATTAATATTTTCAGCAATTGAGGCATTTCTTCACGGTAATATAAATAGCTGCGGCCCGATAAAGGCTCATCAAAAATAGGGACCGATAATTTGGTTATGAAGGATACCACACCACGTATTTATTGACCAATGATTTTGATTTTGAACTTCTCGCAGCCAAATGGGATTTTCAGCGGGCATAATAGTATTATGCTGATTTACAGCCCCATTATTTCGGAACGTTGCCTCATCGGAAAACATAACGTTGCACAAAAAATTGTTATTTAACTACATTTGTTGAATAATAATATTACAAATTGACCTGTCTTTCAAAATCATCTTCCCGCAATTCTTGATGAAGCTCAATGTGATATGATGATGATTAAACTTGATTGCTGTTCGGTTCACAGTTGATTTGGAAGTAAGCGATAACGTCGCTAGATTCCTAGTACTCACCTGGGGATTTTCTTGAATATTTAACAATATTTCTAATTCTTTTTCTTCATTGGCTGCGTTTTTGTTAACAACTTCACGTTTTGAGTATTTAACACCGCCGGTGGAATTAAATCTCTCCATTATATTTTGAAAGCCAGTAAAGTAGTAGGTATCCGACGTTCAGAGCAGCCATCTGTAAATTCTTTTGTACAACAGAGGGTTTTTTCAGCTCCTCGCCTAACACGTAGATCATGTCAATTAACTCATTAAAGTGATAGTCCATGCCCAATACAATAACAACGAAATGAAGACGAAAAAAGTAACGTCAAATTTTTAATTTACGAGCAATTATTATGCGTTTTGTTTTGACACATGAATTTTATTAATCCTAGCTATTGTTTTTCATGGCTAACGCGATCCAATACAATGTTACCGGTATGGTACCGAATACAACGTAGCTATTTGGAAAAAGCAATTTATCGATAACTATTAAATATAGGTGAGGGACATATTCGGTAAAAATCAGAGGTTTCTTAATCCTGAATAAAACAAAATAAAAATATATAAGTCATTTAAAAAAAAAGAGATTTTTTTAATTTGAACGCTGCGAATTTGGACGGTTATAATAAACACCTGAAAACAAATTAGAAATATTTTACAGGCTGACACATAACATTAGTCCTTTCTCCGCTAAATATGGAAGCTTTCATTTCTGAAGTAACGTAGAAAACTGCCCATTTATCAACACCATGAAAATGACTATTTTCATCTTTAAATCCGAATATTTCAGAAACTACTAAATTTCAAATTATGCTTTATATGACAAAAAATGGTATTAATATATTAGAATTCAAAAATAAAATTCTCAAATATAGAAAATCGACATTTTAAATAAATCTTACTTTTACGTACCCCACTTTTGTGACGCACCCTGTATAACTTCATATTTTTAAAATATGCGCTTTTACTAATTTATCCTATGGCGGAAACGATATTGACACAAATAATATCAGGTAAGCAAAAACTTACTTTACTCTATCGTTGGGACACCCTGTACAATCAGAAAATAAAAGCAAAATATGGTCATCCAGTTAAGATTCTACACGTTGACAATAGTACAGAGTACAGTGGTTTTGATTTTAAAGTATACTTGAAGAATGAAGGTATCGAGTTAGAAACCACTGCACCATATACTCCAGAACAAAATGGTAGAGTCGAGCGAGATAACAGAACCATTGTAGAAAGTGCTCGAGCCATGTTATATTGTGCTGGCTTACCTAGAGCTCTTAGGGGCTGAAGCAGTAAACACGGCCATATATGTTCTAAATAGAACACCTACAGTACAGACACTAGGTACTACACCATATGAAGCAGTGAGTCTAGAGAGAAACCTACTCTAAGTCATGCAAAAATTTTTGGATGTGAAGCTTATGTCCATATACTCAGACCATTAAAAGAGGTCAAAATTGAAGGTAAAAAACAAAACTTATTTTTAGGTTACGATAAGAATTCCAGAAATTACAGGCTGTTTGATCCTATTGTTAAGAAAAGTTACAATCTCTAGAAATTTGATATTCAGTGAAAAAGAAAAAGGCTTTATGACTTTTGTAAAGATGCCTTCCTTTAATAATTGTGATGATATTACAGAATTACTCGAAGTAACTCAACATGCACCAGATGAAGAAAAATGAAGGTATAGAACCACAGGAAGAGCTCAACCAGCACTAAGACCACAAAGAACCATCAAAATTTAAAGTACCAAAACTACGAACTTAATTTAGTGGAACAGATGTACCAAATTCGTACAGTGATGCTGTAAGTGGTGACAATTCGTGTCAGTGGAAGTCTGCCATTAAAGAAGAGTTTAAAGCTCTAGAGAAAAGATACTGACCGCAGTTATTTTACCACCTGAAAGAAGAAGGCAATTGGCTGGCAAATGGGTATTTGCTTAAAGTGAAGCGTGATAACTGTGGTAATATTGCAAGATACAAAGCCAGATTGTGTGCAAAAGGCTTTGCACAAGAAGGTATTGACTATAATGAAATTTTGCACCAATAACAAGATATGACTCTATAAGAGTGTTACATGACAGCTCCGAAGGTATGGAATGTCAAGAAAATCTAGTTTGTAAACTAAAGAAATCGTTATACGGCCTAAAGTGCTGGAATACAAAATTTAATCAGTTTCTTCAAGTTTGGACTGAAACAAATGATGCTGACAAGTGCGTGTATATAGGTTATGTCAAAGACATTAAAGCTGTTAATAATATATGTGGACGATGGACTTATTATTTCACCAGATAAAATGACTTAGAAACTGTGCTAAATAAACTATGACAATGTTCGAAGTGACAGTCAGTGATAAGTTAAATTATTTTTTGTAACTAGAAATAAATAAATGCAAACAGGGGATGAAAATTACATAAAGCAAATTATAAAGAAGTTTGGCCCCTGAAGACTCAAAATATAAGCACACCTGAAGACTCAAATACTAACCTAGCACTTGAGACAGGTCCAGTGTTGTTAAATTTGCCCTACAGACAGCTTTCGTTGGATCCTTAATGATTTGCTTGCAGCCAGTAGACCAGACATTATACATGGTGTGGAGTTGTGAGAGTACTTAGAAAATCATACCAATATGCATTGGAATGCTGTAAAACGAATAATAAAATATTTGAAAGGTACTATAAATTATGGCATTAAATATGATAGCCTAGAATCAGGTATTTGTTAGTTCGATACATTTTCTGTATATTCTTTTCTGCCGTTCTATGGAAGCTAAAATAATGCCTTGGCCATCATTATTTAAAAAATTCAATTTCCTCACTAAGTTTTTCTCTTATTGCATTAACAGTTAAATTTATTTCATTTTTTAATTTGTCATTTAAATAGCTCCATAAAAAAGTATCTAATAAGGTTAAATCTGGACTGTATGGCGCCCACCTTGTTGTGTGGTGGAGCACCGTCCCGCTGCCAAAATAATTTCCCCATGATTTTGTCCCTAATGCTCGATTACCGCCCTTATTGTTGCCAAGTATAGTTCGCCATTTAAGTTTCAATAAAAAAAATATTGGCCCTATGACTCCTATTGTTTACAATTTCATACCAAACCTTTACGACTTCATTTTAAGTTTGTTTGCGTGCACAGCCAACTTTTTTAAAATTTAAAAAACGCTATTATTTCCGTTATTTTACACAAAAACATAATAGAACTATATATTACCGAATAGAGAATTAAAAGTTCTATAAAACTGAAAAACAATATACAGGGAACTCCATTTAAAAAATCACAAATTTATGTCATATGTCAAAAACGTGATGCTCGATTGTTTTTTGCGTAATACCACAAAATAATCTGTAAAAGACTCTACAATTTTTATATTTACATTTTTTTTTAACTCGTCAAATTAATGAAATAGATGGGTTGTCCATTTATAATCAATAACCCAGTACATAATGAATATACAAACTGCACGATGGGCCTAATCTTAAACCTAGCACATCAATTTTAACCTCGGTAAATAAAAAATTAATTGGAACCGCATTATATATTTTGTTTGGGGCAATTAATACTCTACCACCTCTGGTAGTATTGGTCAAATCGAAATCGCGATCTAACCGAAAAATATTATAATCACTGTTTAATAACTCTGCATTATACACACTAGAGTCTAACCAAGTTTTGGCTAGGGCTTTAAGATCAAAAGAAGATAAAAAGGAGGCTTTATGAAGTTCATGCGTTTTTGTTTTTAAACCGCGTACATTTTGATAATACACTGAAAAGTGTGATTCCGTTTGTGATTCAGAGATAGTGCCATTAAACAAACACCTATCATTACCTAATTGCTATTTACCAGTTACCAAGGACGTCTTGTATGCATCCAATCGTTTTTTATAAATTAGACACTTAACAGAATCCCAGGCAGCATGCTTAATATTATTTTCAAACTTTGCATTAACGCAGTTAATATATTTAAAGATAATTGTTTTACATTTAGAAATACTATGATTAAGAGAACATTAAGGGCAGTGTTGCTCACTACTTTTACAATTTTTTGAATAGTGATTTAAACCACAACATTCATAACAGATCTTTAACTCCACAGCATCATAAACAGTACAAGAGTCATAATCAACAAGCAGTCGGCCATTGAGTAAGATTTTACAATAGGATATCGGATCAACATCTTAAATTGCTTGGATATACATTATTCCGTTTTCGAGTAGGCAACATCTTTAGCATGCTACAATCACTGTTATCACCAAACACGTCATTTTGTAACTTAAGTTTTGATAGTTTTTCATCTTCACGAATTTGTTCACTCAACCCGATGATCTTCAACCTTGGATTTTTGTTTTTAATCTTTAATATCCTTTATTTCATACTGATCAGCCAAAGCACGACCAGCAAGGCTTTTAAATTTTCAGGCATCGTTTTCATTATTACATTCTATCAAAATGGCGACATTATTAATGTCCTTGACTGGCAAAATCCGTATATTGGCATTCACATGGTCAACTTTTTGTTTTACCTTAGATTTTGTAAAGGCATTAGTTTGGCCGCATAACTTTGATTTTTCAGAGGCCAGGCAGCCACCAGTGCTGCACAAAGCATTCATTAATCTTCTCGTTGATTTTATTTTTAACATCTGAAAACATTTTAAAAACGTCACTGACAAGTGAAGGGTAAAGGAAAAAACAGGGAATGTCACACTTTTAAAAAAAATTGAGATAGTGGCGACATCCAAAAAGTATAATATGACAAATCTACTATTTGCAGCAGTCGGGTAGATAATAACGAGGACCGTCCGATAAATATGTGCACTTAAAATAATAATGCGAAGGATAAAAACAAGGAATGTCCATGCGTAAAGATAAGAAGGAGAGTCCCGTTAGCCAAGCTACTTTTGCATTTCGTTTTTAATCGTTTAGTTTGTGTGTTATGCGCGTTAGAACACATCTGATCTGTATATTTTTGAGTATTTAATGGTAATAATTAAAGTGAAAAATGTCTTCTGATAGTGACGAAAAAATGACGGTGATGGTACGAAAAAGGGGAAGAAAACTGAAAGAATTTGACATGTTATGAAGAAAATACGTCTACAGTCTCACGAAAAAGGGCCGCCGTGCAATTGCAAAAGACTCAAGTGTTTCGAAACTGTAACCAGTACAAACAGAAAAGAACTGTTAAAATATTTTAACAGTTTAGGTACCAATGATGAACAAAACGCATATTTGGTTGAATTTATGACTCTTATACCAGTGCAAAGAAGACGACCTCGTCAAGCCGAAGAACACGCGAAATTTCACAATGCATATTTTGGCTATAAAGTAAGAGTGAAACGCAAAGCGGAGTTCCTAAGAAAATTAGCGTCTGTTTTAAAGCTTTCCAGTCAATTTATGGTGTAAGTAGAGGCAAAATTGAATACTTACAGACAAATTTAAAAGCTACCGGAACTTCTGTGAACGACATGCGTGGTAAGCGTAGTTCTAAGCATAGGAAGTTGTGTCCTGAAACTCGTGATGCTATATATAACCACATAAATTCATTTAAAACTAGATTATCCCACTACAGTTTGCACGAATCTAAAAAAAGGTATTTGCCAGAGACTTTGAACATTACAAAAATGTTCAACTTGTTTAAAGAAAAATATCCGACCATTAAAGTTTCTTACGTTACATACAGGCAAATATTTAACACAAAGTTTAATTTGTCCTTTGGTTATCCAAGATCGGACACATGTTCAGCTTGTGACGAATTCCAGGCAAAATTAAAATCATTAAATTTTGAAAAAGATGCTGCAGAAATTCGTAGATTGACAATTCAGAATGATTTACATAAACGTAAGGCTGCTCGCAAAAAGTCAAAATAATTAAGCGATTACTTAGCGATTGCATTGGACTACCAAAAAAATATTTCATAACCAAACGTGACAACAAACGATGTTTATCCACGTGTTATCTACAAGGCCAATCCATTTTTTACTCTTATCCCCAAACATTTGCAAAGAAAGGACCAAACGAAGTGTTGTCGTTCCTGTTCCATTATATTACCAATTTTATGGATAACAACATTTTACACATATTTTGCGATTCTGCAGGTGGCCAAAATAAAAACTATTTCAGGTCTCGGTTTATTCATTATGTTGTTCATAAAATAAAACTTTTGGAATCAATAAGAATTACATTCCCTGAAAGAGGCCATTCATACATGGAATGTAATAAAAATATGGGGCTTGTGGATTTGAAAACTCACATGGAAGTACTGACTGACTGGTTCGAACTTTTGAAGATGTCAAAGATAAGACCATCACCATTCCAGGTAGTCGAGGTGGAACAGGATATTGTTAAAAAATGGCATGTTTTTTTAAATGATAAATATGCAAAGAAATGCCCTTTTCCCATACAAAAATTAAACAAATAGAATCAACCCGGGAGCACCCCAGGCTTATCAGTTTTCTAACAAGTTTTTATGGTACCTGGACACAAAATCCTATTACTCCAGTAAATTCCAAAAAAACGCCAGGAGTTAGAAATTTACTACCAGAAGGGGAGTTTGAACTTCCACTACCTGCATATACCGGCAAGTTATAATGTGTTTTTTTTTAAAGAAAATTAAAGCATTTTAATTTGTTACTTGAAAGTAATCATTTATATATTCTAAATTTTTAGATCTATTACCAATTTCTGCGGCAAAATACAAAAACCTAATAACGCTGACGAGATTTTGTAAACATGATGTTCAAGTCTATTACACTGCCCTATCTCACCAGGAATGATGAAGCAGTAGGATTTGTTTTACCACATGGTTTGCTTACCACAGTAAGGGTAAGCAAACCATTTCGTTCTTCCTTTAGCTCATAATATAAATTTTATACAGTGTTTTGTTTTCAGCCTTCCTGTAGGTTTGTACAACCACTCAACCAGCGCACTACAACGTGATGTTCGGACATTCCTTGTTTTTTTTTTCGTTTTTTTTGTAGTTAGTCATATATTGTAATTTTTTTTATCTGTTCTTTAAAGATTTTGTTAAAATGTGTTAGAATACTTTATAGAATATACTTTTTCTTTGGTAAATAAAAATATGTACTGTTTTCTTAATGCCTCGGTGTAAAGCTATCCAGTCGCAAACATGAAATTTCCAATTTTCTGAAAACAAAGACAATGTTACATTCCTTGTTCTTTCCCTTAACCCTTTAAGTGTCTCCATATTAACCCATTCGCTGCGGATGACGCCATTTGGCGGCAAACGTACACCCCGTCATATGCGGGCGACGCCATCTGGCGTCATCGGCTGGTTCGAATATTTCTAGCCAGTATTCAGTCCGCAACGGGCGAGAGTAGTCGTGCTTGGTTCCGCACATAGTTAAAGGATAAAGACACGTGTAATTTTTACCGTTTTTTGGTTGTTTTTCTTTTTTGTGTTTTTTGAACGTTGTAAAATGGACGATAATCAGCCTGGTCCCTCGGGCATAAAAAAGCGTAGATTTGAAGTTAAAAATCCAAATAACCTCTCTGAAGAAGAAATGGAAAGATTCCTAAATATGTCGGATAGTGATGAAGAATACAAGCCCGACTCCGAGGAAAGTGAGGAGGAGGAGGACGAGCAGGAGAACTGTAAGCCAAACATTTTTTTTTATATCTTGAACGCCACGTTAAACGTATTTTTTTATTTATAGTGGGGTTCGTGCAGATAGAGGAGGATATAGACGAGGCAGAAATAAATCAAATTGAGTAATTCATTGGGACATGGCAAGATGACGTTGAAGGGATGAAAACCTTCGAATTTAGCAAAACTAATAAAATATTAGTCGAACTTCCCGAAAATGCCGATCCATATGACTATTTTAGACTTCTTGTGGATGACAATTTTTTAAACAACATAGTGAAAGAGACCAATCAGTATGCAGAGGATCTTTTTTT
>JAHBCN010025237.1:11404-50417 GCA_019359885.1 Listronotus oregonensis | reverse complement strand
ATCAAAGGTTTTTGCAGCTCATCCAGAAAACATCCAAGATCTTAAAGTCTAAATTCCTGAAGAGGTCCGGTGAATAGATCAGGTTTTTTTTCATCGTGTCATAATTCATTTCTTGTCAAATCTTGAAGAGTGCATTAAAGTTAATGGCATTTACTTAAAAGACGTAATTTTTAAAAGTTTGGATAAGTCGTATGTTATAGTAAATTCCAAAGAGTGAATTGTAATTGAGTGTAATAAAATGTTAGTTTTATTTAAGTTTCAACAATTTTACTGAGCAATTAAAATGGGTAGTCTATTATGGGGAACCTGTATATTCTAAGATTGTTTTTAAAATTTTTGACATATTGGCATACATGACATTAATCTGTTATAACTGGTATATCTTTTATTTCAAAAAATAAATAGGACTTTTCAATTAATAAAATTGTTGTGGCAGACCACAACAATACAGAACATATCTACAAAAAAAGAAATTCGTTTTTAATAACCTTTTTATAGTTTTTATTTCTTTTAACAGTGAAGAATTCGGTATTCTTAATTACAAACACAATTAAGTTAGTTTTGATTTCTTAAAAAAATACTTATTTCCAATTAAAATCAAATCAAATCAAATCAAATTTATTATGTAAATACAAAATCATTGCTTACATTCGTCAATAAAAATAAGAGTTTGTCAAATAGGCATACAAATATTAAAATAATAAAAAGAATAACAATTTTTTTAAAAGAAGAACCATTTAAGACAAAACATACAAAACAAATATGCATTAATTAAAACATAAAATCCAAAATATCTTTCAAAACAATGTAAAGTATATCAATAAAATTACAGTTAAGGACAGAAAGAACAAAGAACAGAGAGACATCACATTGGAAACATATTAAAATCATATTTAAAATATTGCTCTGTGCTGTAGAAGGCATTTTTTATTAAAAACGTTTTTATTTTCTTTTTAAATTTCTGGAGATTCAAGTTTTTGACTCTCTGTGGCAACAAGTTATACAACTTTATCGCCATGTGCTCAGGCCTGCTCTGACATTTTGTTAGCCGACAGTGGGTAGGCACATAATGAGTCTTATTCCTTGTGTCATAATTATGTATATCCTCATACGTTGGCAAACCGTTCTTCTGCTTTATGTAAACTAAATTTTCTAGGATATAAGCACAAGGAAAAGTAAGTATTCCTAAGCTGACGAAGGCACCACTGCAATCCTCCCGGTACCCCAGACCTGCTATTATTCGTATAGCTCTTGTTAATCCAAATACCCTAAGGGCATTGACGAGTGTCCCCATGCGATCACTCATAAGTCATGACACTATGAAAAAGCGCGTGATAGGCTGTTCTATAGTCTCACCGAACACATCCACACAAGTTTCGATCACAAATACACTACTTCCTAGCCTCTTGCACACACTCTCCACATGTACATCCCATTTTCATTTAGTGTCCAAGCAGATTCCCAAGAACTTAACAGATGATGTTGGTGGTCATGATCAATTGTCTCAGTGTAAACATTAATTTCTGAGTTTTATCCTGGTTAAGTATGAGTCTGTTGGACAAGAACCATTCTTCCACTGTCGCCCTTGCTTCATTCAGCCTGTCATTCGCCATTTGCTCAGATCTCCTACCGTGTAGACAGTTGTGTCATCTCAAAAAGCACACATTGCCCACATGCTGGTTAAGAGGTAAATCATTTATAAAAATTAGGAATAAAATAGGGCCCGGATTGATCCTGTGGACACCTATTTCAATTTTCCCGGATCTGATAGCACACCATTCACCCTAACAGCCTGGTAGCGCTTCAAATAAGATTGAATTAATCATTTATTTTTTATTTATTCAAACTAATACTTACAGAGTAAAACTCCAAATAGTACAACAACAAAAAACATAAAACCAGTTACAGATCTTGCGAATATCTAATTACTATTATTTATAACTATATGAAATTTCTATTTCTAACTATGGTTTTAAAACTCTCAAAACTATGCCTAAAAATATCAACAGATTCAAAATGCATGCTGTAATTCTTTATAAGTCGGTGCGAAAATCCTGAAACCGTAATTCGTTCGATTAAATACACTGGAAATAGTTGTCTAATACTGTTTTCACCAAAATTATAATATTTTAGTTTCATCAGCAAAAGGTCATGCGAGACGCAGTCAAACGCTTTGCTCAGGTCGCAAAACAAGCAGAGAAATATTGCTGGTTTTCAAATCCATCCATTACTCTACCCAGAAAATCTAAAATAGCATTAATTGTATTTTTCCTTGCCTAAAACCATACTGACAATTTGAGAAGATATTGTTTGTCTCAAAAAAATGAATCATTTGGATAGCTAAAGCTTTCTCAAAATATTTTTGATATAATTGGCAGTAAGGAGATGGGGTGAGTTATTAACGAGGTTAATAAATAAATAAGATGATCTATATTCTAAAAGACAATTATCCAACAAAAATTAAACTTTCTTTTTCTTCCATTTCGCCATTTAATTATTTAATTAATTTTTATATGTATTTTCTTACAGAGCTTTGGAGGTACTGCATCAGAAAGGGGAAAAATTTAGTGAAATTATAAATAAAAACCAAATAGGAGGCTCGACATCAGGTGGTGGACTTAGATACGACAATGTTTTAGTATTATGGTTGCAGTGTAATCAGGTTTGTCAGCAATTTTATAATTTAGGTTTTTTAAGCTTTAAATTTGTGATAAACGAAATTGCCCCTGGGTGCTTGTCTAGAAAATAAAAGAAATTCAAAAGACCTAGTATTAAGGTAAATATTACAAAATAAATGTCCTAGCAGCGCTTCTGGATAAACAACCATATTCAATAGTACTTATCTATAAAGTTTGGTCATAATAGGTAATTTGAGATAATTGTTTTTTTTTTATTACATACTTATATAAATCAATCAAAGAATGTTCTGCTATGTATAAAATTATCTTATTTATTTATTTTGAGAATAGTAACAAGAAAAGTTTTTTTAACCTAGGGTAATGTTTGTTTTTATGGGAAAAACCTGTTAAGTCTGAACTTTTAATAAATACATTTTAAATTTTATTATTAAGGTGAATCCTCTATTCCTGCTTATCTTATAAACCCATGTAAAACTATTAAATTTGTCAAATCTTTGAAGTGGAACAAGTAGAATTGAAAACGTAAAATGTAAATTTTATGGGTATTCCTTTTCTACCACCCTAAATATACTATGATGCAAATTATAATAACACTAGGAAAAATAATAATTTTATTTTTTTGTTCCAGTAGGATGTTCTTGACAAGAGGCTCAATGACAGGGTAGAGAAAATGATTGAACAAGGACTTCTTGAGGAACTTTTGAACTTTCACAAACTGTACAATGAAGAAAGACTGAAAGATAACAGGTATGTCAAAGAGGTATTTATTTCATCTCAGAGACTATAAGATATACAGGGTTGGTTAAAATGCAGCCGAGTTGTAAGAATATAGTCCTAACCATATGGTATTAGCATTATAAGGAATATTTATTTATTCATTTCAGTACATTACAGAATAAATTCCAAATAGTACAACTTAAAAAAAAACACAAAATATATATACACACACTTAAATAAAAAAACACGTATTTAAAATAAGTTAAAATATAAAAGTTAAATATATAAAATATAAAAAACGCCCAATAACAAACAAAGTGTTTGCAAATACAAACATTACACTTTCTATGTGCTTTTTTTTAGTGTTTCTGTTGTAGCACAAAACAAATATATGTGTAAATAATTGCTGTTGTAATTACTAATTAACCGATCAACAAACGCCGTCATACCATCATTTGTTCAGTGGGTATTTACAGAAAAGAGATGCCCAGATCTGGATTTTGTGTTGTTAATGTGACTACAATTTCTCTCTAAAAATCCCAACATTCTAAAACCTCTCAACACAATACTATCCACATGTAAATTAAAATTTAATTCTCAATTAAAAATAACACCTAAATCATTAAAATGGCTCACAGATTCCAGAGCAATATCATTTATTTGATATTGAAATATCACAGGTGAACGGTTTTTTAAAATCTCATTGTTTCACGTTTGTTAACATTTTTAAAGGTAAAAAATTTGTGTTATACCACACCACTAAACAATCTAACTCTTGTTGAACCAATTGACGAAGAACGAATAACAGCGAAAAACTTTAAATCATCGGCATACAGGTGTGGAAAGTTCAATTCCGAACATGGACCTTTCTTAAGTGGAACAAAGAAAACAAATAAACCACTTAAACAGAGTGAGATCGAATTTAAACTAGGACATACGCGACAAAATAGCTTAAACACTGATTGACTGATGATATCAATGAGTGTGAAGTAAACATAGATGGTTATTTAGATATTAGACAAGATAGCTGTAGTAGGCATACTGGAGGGGTACAGATGTATGTTAGAAAAGATTTAATTGTTTCAAAAATAAAGAAATTTGAATACTTAAAAAATTACTGGCTTTTAAGTGTATTAGTTAGATGGAATGAAAAAAAACTTATCATAGTTTGTATTTATCATTCGCCTAGCAGTAGTGATGCACAGTTTTTAAATTTTTTTGAACAATATTGTGATGAATATATCTGTGATATTAATGTACCAGTAATTATTGTGGGAGATTTTAATATTAATTGGTTGGGTGATTTTATATATACAAATAGATTAAAAAAATATACAAATGACGTTGCTTTAAATCAATGTGTTACTGGTTTTACTAGAGAAACAATTCATGGTGGTTCAATTATAGATCTTGTTTTTGTGAAAAATGTAAATATGAAACAGTGTGAGGTTCTTAAAACCCCTAGGATTAGTGACCATTATATTGTTCAAATAGATATAGATATTTTTATAACCAGAAGATTTCTCCCATTTTTTTAGAAACCCGTGGTAAAAGATTAAATTATACATTGATCAGGACGGCTATCATTAATGCATTGGGATTACCATATAAGGGATATTAATGTAAAGTTTACACATTTTTTTACTTCAATTTTAAGGGTTTTGGATGAAGTTGCCCCAAAAAACGAATCAGGATTTTACCGAGATATAAAGTATGGTGGAATGAAAGGGTTGAAAGGGCTGTTTTTGATAGAGATCAAAGTTACAAGCAGTTTATGCAACATAAAAGTGAGGAAAACAAGCAACTTTATAAAAAAAATAGAAACAAAGTGGTCAAAACGATACGTAATGAAAAAAGAGTTTTTTTTTGAAAGCAGAATAGATAATTGTAAAAATAATTCTACTGAAATGTGGAGTACTCTTAAGGAATTTATGACACAAAATAAAAAACAAAACTATTTAAATGAAATAGAATTTAATAATAATATTGTAGAAACTGACACAAATAAATTACCTGATTTACTTAATAAGTATTACATTGAAAGTGTAGCCGATATTGTTGATAATATAGATAAAAGGACACTGATTCCAAACTCTGTCAATCTACATAATAATAAAACTAATTTTAACGAATTTCAACTTCTTAGCAGGGAAACTCTTAAAAAATTATTTTTTCTCTTCCAAACAGAAGTAGTCCTGATGAAATCCATGTTGAATTTTTAAAGAATGTGTATGATAGTATTGAGGACCCTTTGCTAAACTTAATAAACTCTTCTTTAGAGCAGGGCGAGGTACCCTCGGCGCTTAAGGTAGCTTGTGTTGTCCCTGTTCCCAAAAAAATAATGCAATTTTGGCCGCAGACCTCCGTCCTGTAAACATGTTACCAGCTATGAGAAAGCTCTAGAGAAATATGTATATGAACAACTTTTAGAGCATGTGGAAACAAACAGCTTAATAAATGATTTTCAATCAGGGTTTAGAAGAAAACATTACTGTGAAACTGTGATTCAAAGTGTGCTTGATGAGTGGAAGTGTTGTTTGGATGAGGGTGTAGGAACGTTGGCGGTTTTCTAGATTTAAAAGAGCTTTTGAAACCATAGACGAGAAATTTTAATTTCAAAATTACAAAAAATTGGATTAGGGGGTACTGTATTAAAATGGTTTATAAGTTATTTGGATAACCGAAAACAAAGAGTAAGGTTGAATGGTGAGTTATCAAATGAAATTGATAATAGTCATGGAGTACCTCAGGGAAGTATATTAGGATCATTACTGTTTGTTTTATATATAAATGACATTGTGGATGTGGCGGATGATGTTAGCATTCACCTCTTTGCTGATGATACACTAATTTATGTACCAATTAAAAATCTGGAGAGCAGTGTTATTAAAATTAACAATGTTCTTCAAAAAATATATAAATATACTTGTGAAAATTCATTGAAGGTGAATGCTGACAAGAGTAAATGTATGATAATAGGAAATGAAAGGATGTATAGTGAATTTGTAAATGGTAATTATAATGTGCATATAAATGGTTCTAGTATTGAATGTGTCAAAAAAAATAAGTATTTAGGAGTGATAATAGATAAAGATTTAAAGTTTAAAGAACATGCTAATTATATAATATCTAAATTAAGTTATAGTATTAATTATCTTTCTAGGTGTGCTCCATATTTATCCATGTGGACAAAAATAACTATTTATAATACGTTGGTTCTTTCTCATTTAACTTACTGTTCTACCATCTTGTATCTGCTGAACCAAAATGAATTATCTAGAATTCAAAATTGCAAAATCGAGCCATGAGATTGATTTTATCATGTCCAAAAAGCACTCCAATCAGATTCATGCTAGACTGTTTAAAATGGTTACCTGTTAGGCTGTATTTCGAATACCTCACACTAGTTTTTATTTTTAAAATTAACATTGGTCAGGCTCCCACATATTTGGTCAATAAGCTGGTTGCACCAGGGAAGTACATCGTTATAACACAAGAAGGCAAAATGATTTCTTTGTTCTTCCAAAAAATAAAAAATGGAGAAAATTCAGTTTTCCACAGGGTCTGATAAGATTTAATGATTTACCGCATGAAATCAAATCTTCGAAGTCTGTTGATGTTTTTAAAAGAAAATTAAAATTGTATTTCTTGGAGGGTTAAAATTATGATCCGTATAAGTTTTTATTATTTTGGTGACTTTATATATATTTTTTTTTCTTTTTTTCTATAAGTTGATGTTTGTTTTGTAATTGTTGTTTTATTGTATATATTTTTTTTGTTTTTGTGACTATATTTTTTAATTTTACGTGTTTTGGACAGGGTTTTTACAGATTTTAATTTGTATAATTTTAAGGACTGTACCTATGGTAAATTTTGTAATTAGTACTTTGTGCTAAATAAAGAATTTAATAATAATAATAAAACAGCGTACGCTCGACGGAGGTTGCCGTATGCCTCGAATCGCTGTCTTCGTGGTTCGAGACAGCGCTTGATACAAGTATCGACACATTGCAAAGCTTTGTCCCACTTCTTTCACACAGTTAAAGGGGTTGTCCGTTTCTGTTTTATACATTACACCTTATCCCTATGTTCGGTTTTGGATTTTCCACACCTGTATAACAAACACTGACAAAATTTAAAAACGCTTATTAGATCATTTATAAATAAAATAAATAAAATGGAACCCTGAGGAACACTAGAAGTTACAGATATATTGCACGATGTTGCACCATGCAGCTTAACATTAATATTGTTGTGTATTTTGCACTCAGAATGCTTGGATTCATTAAGGCCTGGTACTTTCATTAACGGATATTTATTGTCGAATAATTTCCCATGGTTACAATTGTCACAACAATTGTTATTATAAATTATCGGTAAGTTATTCGTTAATGAAAATACCGAGCCTAAAGGAAATGCCAAGGATTTTAAAAACATTTTTACTATAAGGACTATCTATGTTTCTCTGGTCAGGCCACATTTGGAGTATTGTACTGCTGTTTGGTCGCCTTTTTATCAAACACATATTGACTTGACAAGATTAAGTCAATTTAGAAAAAATTTCTTAAGTATGTTGCATACAAAAGTGGCATCCCATCTACAGAGATTGATTTTAACGCTCTACAAAGCAATTTAAATATTGACAGTTTTCCCTCAAGAAGGAGGAAAACTGATATCATGACTGCTCACAGAGTTCTTCATGGTTTGGTTGATTGCCCACAAATTCTGTCTCAACTAAACTTTCATATTTCCAAAAGATCCCTCAGAGTCAAAAGAATATTTAATATTCAAACCCACAGAACAAATTATGGACAGAATAGGGTGATCGATAGAATCATGAGAAATTCAAATGAGCTAAATATAGATCTGTTTCATGTATATGAGAGCTTTCTTAGACACCATCTTAGGCATCATTAATGTTTTATTAATTTTTGACTTACCTTATCCAAGTGTTTGTGATAATGTATTATTATGTGATTATAATATGTACAATTTAGTTTTATATATTTTTTACCTTTGTAAAGAATTGGGCAGTGCCTGTGAAATAAGTAAATAAATAAATTTAATAAAACTGAATTTTAATATTGAATTACACTTTGTCATTGCCTTTTTTTAAAGGCCTAAAATTTTCAGTTCCAAATATATTTGAAGAATCGGTGGAAAAAGCGATGAATGTCGCTGTCGCAAACTAGGTAATTTGACATCCTTTATCTGTTGTATGTTTTTTATGTTTTAAACTTATACAGATAGGTTATTTTGTGTCATTTTAATTTTTCTTCAGTGACTGCTTTGTAGCTTTCTTTAGCTGCTTTTTGTTTTTTTTTACTATTTTTTTGTTACCCACCTCAGCCGTGTTACATTAGTATTTATTTATATTTAAAATAAATTAAATTAAAAACAAAAACAGAACTACAAGAATCGTGCTATGTCAGTAAGAGTACACCATCAGTGGTTTTACGTTAATGCATTTATTTTGTAACTTTCAGGTTTTTTTTTCAGTAAATTATACAATAATTGTTTAGATTCGCGACCCCACCTAGTTTTGGCCATAAAAAATCGAAAAATAGAGATATTGACATGTTTATTTTTTAAATTTTGTTCTACTTTACGGCGGATTTAAGAGTCTTTTAAGAGTACATTCGCGCCGCCACAATTGGATCCAATTTGGGGTTAATGTTTTTCTCAATAACGGTATAAGTTATCGATAATTTTCAAAAACTATATGAAAGCCAACACTTAAATCTAGGCTTTTGCTGTAATAGTTTTTTAAATTTGGATTTAGTTTTTAATATTTCCTTGAGTGAAAGTCACCCTAAAATCGGTTATGTTTAGATACTGTTTTTTCTTAACTCGACTCATATTTCAAAAATCCGTTACAGCAGAGGCATAGATTATTTCCTTACCTTTAAAATGATGTATAATTTATGTCATTTAAGTGAAAAATAATTACCGAAAAACGTTATCTCCTGTAGGCTTGCAATTCGAAACAACATCGCATCGATACACCGAATTTGGAAGAACCTAAATAAAATATAATATTTTTAATGCGACTATACGAAAATTGTGGTCGTGGGAGTTTTGTTAGTCTCCGCCCACCGTCTCCGCGTCCTTTCACCCGACCCCTAAGGTGTAGCGTAAATGCACTCTTAAGAAAAATACAAAAGAAAAAATGTGTCAGTTTTTATTTTAAAAATTGAAAAATGGATATTTTTCATGTTTTTCATAAATAAAATCTTCCATTTAAGTTTCGCAATTTCTAGATATTTGTTTCATAATCTACGTGTAAAGACAAATAATTTCAATTTTTTTTTTCAAAAATATCAGTTTTTGGATTTTTCAAATATTTTTGTAATTTTTTTTGATCGAAATACTGACATTTTTATTATTTTTTTATTATTCTATTTTTGATGAACTTTAAAAATAAAAATATCTGACAACTCAAGAAAAATTTAAACATGTTCATTTAACATTCCAAAAAGTGGGGCCGAGATTCAAAACAATTACCAATTATACCAATAAATGGGACTTATTGAATCTTCCATTTTGGCTCAAAAATGAAATTTCATAGTTTTTCCTATGAACTTTTCACCAAAAATATATATATATATCGATCATTGCTTTTCACTTATTTTTGTAACCACATGTTTAGATTTTTATTGTTTCTACATATTTTTATAATGAATTAATTTTTCTAAAAAATCAGTAATATTTTTTGAAGCCTAAAAGGATTAAAATATTGTAAATTTGCTCTCTAGTATCCATAATTTAAACAATTTAATCCAATAATGTATTTTTTTAATTACAGAGAAGTTGATTATACAAGAGGTATCTTTCAAGCAATAGGCTTCAAAGAATTTCATCCTTATCTAACATTAACAGAAGAAGAGAGACAAACTGAAGCAGGAAGAAAAATATTTGAGGAGTCTCTAGAAAGGTTAAAAATTGTAACTAGAAGATATGCCAGAAAGCAAACTAAATGGACAGTAAATAGGTTTTTGGGAAGGAAAGATAGACAGGTATGTAAATTTGAAAAAAAGTCACATTATATTTAAATACAAATAAAATCACTGAAAACTTTAAATGTACATCTAAATATTTTATTATTATTTTTACAATTCAGTGAAAATTTTTTGGATAAACTTATGTAACAAGGTGATTTTCTTGATATTTTGGTGGATGTAAAAAATAATCACACCATTAGATGGTTTGGTAATAATGTATAGGTAATGTATATTATAAATTTGGTTTTGTTTTCTTGACCGTTTGCAATATTAAACTTTATTACTTGTTTTTGGGGTTTTTCGGTCATTTTTTAAATAAAAATCAATGTTTAATTGACGTTTCAGGTTTATTTAGTTAAACCATCATCAGAATATCTAAAAATATTTTCTATTATTGTATTTAATTAACATGATGAATTTTAAGAAAGTATGATTGTATATAATTTGTAAAGTAACACTTACCAACTATATTGTAAAAATTACAAGCACTAGATAACATTCTACTACATTCTTGTTCAGTGGTTGATATAATACTGAAATTTTTATCTTTTTAAAAACTATGAACCAAACATTTGCATTACCTAGGTTAATTTATACAGAATTGTTTTATTGGGGTGCAAAAAACTGGGTTTTTTCCTTTTATTATTTCTATTGCAACAATAAATTGTTGTAAATAGAGCTTAGACCCTCCGTGTCTGTTCTGAAATTTACGGTATTTTGTGTTTTTTAATGTGAATCATTTCTTTAATGTTCCTTTTTTATTATTACTTTCAAATTCCAAAATATTAACATTGTCAAAGTCAAAATTATGCAAATTATCAAGTGCATGATTTGACAGGGCTGTGTGGTTACTGTTAGGATATCTTATGCTTTTTTGATGTTTTTAACTCTGTTTTTTTAAATAATTATCTTGTTTGGCCAATATGTTTTTGTGCAATCACGGCAGTCGATTTTGTATATTAAATTTGTTTGATTAGGGTTTTCGATTGTAGGTTTAAGTTTTGTAAATAGATTTTAGAATTATTGTTAGGTTTTTCTGCAATTTGTATTTTGTAAGGTTTAAGAACATGTTTAATTTTTTGTGTTATATTAGGGACGTATGGAAAGGAAATATATTTTTTTTTTTCAGATGTATTTTCACTGTCTTTGTTAGAATTGTAAATTTTATTTATTCGTGCTTTAATGATCGGTTCAGTAAATTTAGTTGGATGGGTTTTTATTTTTAGGATTTCCCGAACTTTTCAAATTGTTTGGTCTATGATTTCCACTGGATAACTTTACAGCTCTGTCAACCAATGAATTTACTACACTTCTTTTATACTTAATTGGACATTTTGAATTAAAATGATGGTTTAACTAAATAAACCGAAACGTCAATTAAACATTGATTTTTATTTAAAAAATGACCGAAAAACCCCAAAAAACAAGTAATAAAGTTTAATGTATATTATATTTCACTGTAAATAAGACTTAGATTTTATCAGCCTATAATAATGTATACTTCTTTTAGGAAGTGTCCCAAATCAAATATATTATTATAAAAAAGTATGTAAAATAATTCAGATATAGTTTTTTTTGAAAATTGAAAATTTGAACATACACCTATTATCAATAAATCTTAGGCCAAAGATTCTTAATTTCAATGACATTTAAATAACAGTTAGAACTTTAAATAACAATAGAATTCCTACAAGACAGGTATTACTGTAGTAATCAACAATGGGCATTTTAAATTTTGCATAAGTTGTTGGACTCTCAATATAGAAGTTAATTTTAATTTTGAAATTTCAGGTACCTCCAATATGGCTAGACATCAGATGTATCCAAATGGAAGAATTACGTATCTCAGCCTACACAATGTGCTGGTTAATATCAAGAACCAAGTGCATTCAACCATTGCCATGCTGATGTAAATTCAGTGCCCAACTCGTTAGATGAAACATTCAATTGTGAAGTGTGTAAAGAGTTTTCATTGAAATTGCATTAGGAAATTCACTAAAATCTAGAAGCATAAAAGGATTCAGTATTTAAAAAGTGAGGAAAGTGTAAAAATTTGCAAGTGCTACTTGTGCCAATCTTCAGCCTCAATATGTCGCTAAGAAATTGGTGAACTTTAACAGTGCGGCATGTGGATCTGCATTAGATTGTGTCGGATATGTGCGGAAAGAAATACGTAGGTTCGTCCATTCAGAACTTGATGTCCATTAAGCCAAAGAGCAATGATCTATTGTTTTAAACAATGCAGAGTGTGACCTGATGTTCAGTGATTCATGTATGTGAAAAGTAACATTTGTCAGTGCACAATGGTATCCTTATGGATCCATAAGAAAAGCAGTTAGCTCTCATTCAGGATCAGTGTATAAATAAAGTGATTTCATACATTCAGTGAAAGCGAGATGAAAAAGTGTATATAATGAATTTGTGTAATCATATCTCTTGATGTTGTCAGTAACCAGGCTGTTTCAGATCGGATATCCAGGATTTGAGGCAATCTTTCCAGAAACATTATTCAGGATGATTAAATATGTGTCATACTATGGGTCGGATGCCCAAGGTGAGGCACAAATTTAAATTATACACGCTGTTTTAAATTTAACTCAATGTTGGGTTGGCATAGCCTTAGGTTGAATAAAATTGCCTGAATTTGTTGCATTTAATGCTGTACTTATTATTGTCATTCCACAATTTTAAATGTATCCAGATGTTTTTAATATGTTAAAAAATATCTATTTTTTTCCAATTCTCTTGATTATTTTTTACTTTGAGGAAAAGCTACATTTTATTAACATATCTTTTTAATCTTTTCCTATAAGATGGTATTGGCAGATTTGTATTAAGATGTTTCATTGTGTTTCATTTTCAGCCTTAATCTATTTTTAAATTTTATCCTAGAAATTAAATTGCTTATTAAAAAAACTCTTAGAGTTCTTAAAAAAATCATGTAAGTTAAGTATTTTTAAGTTTCTGTCACTTCTGGTTTAACCGGAAGTTGATGTTAAGTTGATTATTTCAAATGGAACACCTACATATTATTTATTTTAGAATCTGCGTGCACTTCTAAACACATTTTATGTGTAATGTTCTAAAAAGCACTAAAAAGGGCCAAAAGTTCGAATTTTGCACTAAGACGGATTGGAATGCGGTTTTTCAAGGAAGTTTAAAGGTGTATGGAAGCCCAATACTGAAACAAATTGTCCAGCCGTGCAGGGCAGCGGGAATCAGGGGGTCGGCAATGCGGAGTTTGCGCAATGAGTAGTGGGTCAGGGCCAGACTTCCATAATTCTTTGTTACTATCTATAAAGTTAACATCACCATATGTCAAATTTAAACATTCCTGTTTTTTTGCACAAAATTGTTGGTTATTCAACGATATCACTGTAGAATATTTAAAATTATTGTGTAATATTGGATTTTATATCATCTGATATAATATGGAAAGAATACTTTCAGCCCTCTATTTAAATGGTTGATATTTTCGGGAGTTTTGTATTTTTACCAAAAATCTTTGTAAATAAATAAAACACGATTTTTAAATTAAATTTTAAACTAAATTGTTAAATAAAATAAAAGTACCTAAATGTAAACCTTATTTTTTTTATAATCCACAGAAACACACAAACATTGTGGTAATCATCTAAAAAGATAGTTAAGATTGCCTTACTTTCCACTGCTATTTCCTATGAATATTTTATTTTCTATTATTCATAATTGATATAGGTATTATTATTTATTCGGTTACCTAACGTTACGTCTCATAAGAAACACCTAATTTAAATATAAGAAATACTTACCTAAAGTAAAAAATGCCGGGTATGTTACCCTTGGATTTGCAAGACAAAACCATACAACCTCCAGTCATTTTGTTACGATATTAAGTAACAAACAATAAACACAAAATTATAGTCACAATTAAATAAACACTAATCACTAAAATAAAAATGTTTTTATCAATCCAAAAAACTCCTGCAACCACAAAATATAATCACACAAGGCAAAACAACCGAAACTAATACGGCGCAAAGGGCACAAACCACAACACAAACGGCGATTGATGAGACGACGCGCAACGGTGGTGGATGGTACAGCGCGGATATCATACGCGCCGCGTGCCCGATGCATTAAAAAGGTATTCCGGCCCTCATAAAGTATAATGTGTTTTCCCCAACTGCACATTGATTTATCAGTGTGTAAGTAAGTGGGCAACACATTAAATTATTTCATGGAATTTTGTTATTGCCAGAATCGGCAAGGCCAAGTCTGACAGTTATTTTTTTACTGGGCTGGACATTTTTTGATCGAATGGGCCATAGCATTGGGCTTCCATACCCCGTTTAAAACTTCCTTGGGTTTTTGCATTGCTTGCAAAAATGTTTTGTAAAAAATGTACCTATTTTGTGACTTATACAAACCGCAAAGTGCATTGCTGGATTAAGCCCCAAGAAACCCCTCCAAAAAAGATTTTCGGTTCATCTCTTTCGAAGTGGAAAACCCTTTGGGAGATGAGGTTCGTTAAAACATATGATAGTTTTATGCCCATACTTTATGATTTAGATAATGGTTGGGAATAGGTTTTTTAGGTAACCTTTATACACTTTACAGGGTGTATTATTTTAAAAAATCTTTTTTGGTTTTTTATAAAAATGTATTTTGTTTGCCGCGGTTTTTTTTGGACACCCTGTATAAAAAATACACAACAAAAATGACAATAGGGTAATCCTAAGATCCTTTTCCAATATTTTGCCAAACATAAAATCTTTGAAAACCACAAAAATATGCAATTTTAAAAGTGGTCAAATCTTTAAAAAAAAAAAAAAATGTGCAATTTCAAAGTTGAAAGGACATACACATAAAATTGTTTAGAAATCATGCAAAATCAAAAATACAATGATATACAGGCTGTTTCATTTAAAATAAGCAAGTTGACAAATCCCAGTTAAACCAAAAGTGACAGAAAGTTAAAAATTTTTAAAAAAAACAAGCACACCTCCAACGCTTCCCCCCAAATTTTGAAAACCGTTTCAAAAATTAAATTAAAAAAAACATTTAATGAACGGGTTGGGTAAATAACCCTGTAAAAATTTTCATGATTAATGAGTTTAAAAAATCATAAGAATAAATCTGTTAAATAAAATAAATCTATAAATAGCACATTACCATTGTGGCTTTTTACATATTTTTTTGTGCTTTTGCTCAAAGAATTACCCAAAATTTTATTCCCCTTCTAACATGTTCCAATAGAGTAATGCAGAGTACCCCTTTTTCATGCCCCCCTTTCAACGGGACAGATTCTGATCTCAGTTTGTCAGGCTTTGAAACCCCCTTTTTTTTTTTAAAAAGATCTTTCCATCTTTTCAAATTCAAGATTTTTAAATCCCTGTTAATAAATTCCCCCCCTTACTTCACTTGAGACACTCACAGTATGTTATTACTAGCTGTTAGCCTTCGGGACTGCCCCAGGCAAAAAATTAAAATCAAATCATTAAAAGGGTAAAAAAAAACAAATTGTGTTGTTAATTTTGAGATGAGTTGTACCCACTATCGTTTTTGAGATCCTAATATTGAATTTAAAAAATCCCTATAGCTGAAAACAGTGTTAAGATATCTTAGCAATTGGAAGTGGTACAGATATAAGTTAATCAACAAATTATAAGTCTGAAGGATTCTCAGAACAGACCACATTAGCACTTTTAAAAAGTGAATGACATTTTTAAAAAATTTGCTAAATACAATAGGTAATTAATATTGTTATTTAATAAACTATTTAAAAGATCCAACATGTCTATATAAGAAGGAATTACATTGAGTAGGTCATTGATTTGTAATAAACTAACAATTCAGTTATACAGGGTTAAGCTCAGGTTTAATCAAAATTTAAAATGTTTTTTTTTTGGAAAGCATGCAAAGGATCATAGTGACTAATAAAGTATAGTGTGTTTATTCATATTTAAGCCAACAAGGAACCAAGTCATAAAATGTGGAGGTGGCTGATGCGTCTTTATTTACACAACTAAACTTTCAAGACCGCCTGAAATATGTTGAAAACTTTTGTCAAGGATAAAATAATTATTACTTATTAGTTCCAAATGCTTAAAAATCTATAAACACAAATCTTCTCTATATTGATAACCTTTCAACAAAAACAATTAGCGCGAAAAAATTGCTTTGTTTTAGAAAAATGCGAGGAAAAATGCCTATATTCAGATAAATTTTTTGATTAACTCATCTTAAGATAAAGAATGGTTTTTTAACTTTCTCAGAAAAGCCCAGCCAAAAAAAGGTTTTATGGGATTTGGATATTTTATGGGTTTTTTGCTACCGGAGATTTATGAGTGGTTTTTTGTTAGTTTAAATATGAATAAATAAACTATACATATAAAAAACTTCTTAGCAAAAAGGACCTTAATAAAAAGAATAGTGTTATAGATTTGTACAACATACAGGGTCCTCCTAAACCGTAGGATACATATTAAAGGCAGAGGAAAACATCCCATTAACATGTGTCTTTAAGGCTTTGTTTACATTCTACAGGGTGGTAAACTTTTGCTATTTTATTAGTTTTTTTGACACTTCTTGTACATTTCTGAATTTTTGCACAATACTGAAACCAGTATTTTTAAAGTAAACATATATATAATTTTTTAATTTCTACGGGATGTTGCTTTTTCCAGGTCCTGATTTTTTAATTCTTTCCAAAATTTGTTTTAAAATTTTCTGGCATTTCAACACATAATCCCACTGCAAAATATTAAACAAAAAGCGGTGTAATTTTTTAAATTAAAGAAAAAAGTGACCATGGAGTTTGGGAGGGATTAGTGAGGAAGGTTTTGACCCAAAAAAGTAACACTATGAAGAAAAAAAATATATATATATATATATATATATATATATATATATATATATATATATATATATATATATATATATATATATATATATATATATATATATATATATATATATATATATATATATATATATATATATATATATATATATATATATGTATATATATATATATATATATATATATATATATATATATATATATATATATATATATATATATATATATATATATATATATATATATATATATATATAATATCTTAAGTATTACAAAGCATGTCAGAAAAGCTAAAAATATAAAAAAAAATTAGTGCCCTGTAGATAGTTAACGAAGCCTTGGAGAGCACAAGTTTATAGGATGTGTCTTTTCTAAAATCATCTGTATAATTATACCCTTTATTATGTACCTACATAAGGTTTAGAAAGTTTCTGTATAGCAAAGTTGTGAACTTCAATAAAAACTTAAGAAAATATAAGTTTGGAATTTATGAATAAAAATATTTAAAAAAAAATTAAAAACTATATTTTAAATTTCCTTTTGTTGGTTTCTTTATTCATAACTTTAACACTGATAGGTTTAATTTATTTTATCCATTTATTTATTCTCTAATAAGACATTTTAATACTATTTGATACCGCTTCTTGACACAATGGCGAAGGGAATTTAAAAGGATATTAAAAATTATGTTGAAGATAACGGAGACGTTTTAAAATATGAGGTTTTGAATATACCCTTTATATCACTTTTAAAGTAAATATTTTTAAGAATCTTAATGAAGCACCAAAGTAAGTAAATACTAACCTACTTAATATTTTATAAAATTAATAATTTTTTTCCTAGCTGTATCGGAATTAATTTAATCTTTAGCTACCGACGTAAGTACCGAGGTAGGATCAAAGAGCCGCAAGTACTACATCGCGTTATATACGGAAATAATACCAGGTGAAATTAGCAGCCATTTTACGCAGCCAAAAGTAAGTTAACAACACCTTGCGGCCAAAATGTGAAGTTAGCGAAGCTAAATTTGACAGCTTATTATTATGAGTTTCGCTTGTTTATTTCTTAGTATCATTTATATATTAGTTATATAATGTTTCAGAAACACTTATTTTTCTTAAGAAACTTTTACTCCAACTAATAATTATTATGTAATTATCGTACGTTGTTCAACAACAAAAATTAATACAAAGGTACCTCTTTGCCGATTACCCTTAAAAAAGTTGTTCCACACCTAAGAATTGGTATTAAGGTACCTTGTGCATCGCAACGGTCACCACGCAAAGGAATTTCATTTACGACCCGTCTGACTATATAAAATCAGCCCCTAAAGTTGCAGCCATTATATTAGAAATGTTATTAAATTAATTATAAAGTAACCTAAAAAGTTGTTCCACAACAAAAAAATTGGTACAAAGGTACCTCATTGTACACTTAATCACCATGCAAAGAAATTTCACTTGCCACCCGTCTGACTATAGAAAATCACCCCTAAAGTTGCAGTCACTTCTTATATAGGAAAAATTTTAAAAAAATTATAAAATACCCTTAAAAGTTGTTCCACAACAAAATTGGTATGAAGGTACCTTATTGCATACTTAATGTACATGCAAAAGGAATTTCACTAGCGACCCGTCTGACTATAGAAAATCACCTAAAGTTACATGATTTCTTATATAGGCAAATTTTGAAAATATTTATAAAGTACCCATGAGTTGTTCCACAACTAAAATTGGTACCAAGGTACCTCATTATATACTTAATCACCATGCAAAAGGAATTTCACTTGCGACCAGTCTGACTATATAAAATCATCCCTAAAGTTACAGTAATTTCTTATATAGGCAAAATTTGAAAATATTTGTAAAATTACCCTTAAAAAAGTTGTTCCACAACAAAAATTGGTACCAAGGTACCTCATTATATACTTAATCACCATGCAAAAGGAATTTCACTTGCGACCCGTCTGACTATATAAAATCACCCCTAAATTTACAGAACTTCTTATATAGGCAATTTTTGAAAATATTAATAAAGTACCCTTAAAAAGTTGTTCCACAACTAAAATTGGTACCAAGGTACCTCATTATATCTTAATCACCATGCAAAGGAATTTCACTTGCGACCCGTCTGACTATAAAAATCACCCCTAAAGTTACAGAATTTCTTATAAAGGCAATATTTGAAAATATTAATAAAGTACCCTTAAAAAAGTTGTTCCACAACTAAAATTGGTAGCAAGGTAGCTTATTATATGCTTAATCATCATACAAAAGGAATTTCACTTGCGACCGTCTGACTATATAAAATCACCCTAAAGTTACATAATTTCTTATAAGGCAAATTTTGAAAATATTAATAAAGTACCCTTAAAAAAGTTGTTCCACAACTAAAATTGGTACCAAGGTACCTCATTATATACTTAATCACCATGCAAAAGGAATTTCACTTGCGACCCGTCTGACTATATAAAATCACCCCTAAAGTTCAGCTTCTTAATAGATTTTTTAAATAATAATAAATACCCTTAAAAAGTTGTTCCACAATAAAATTGGTATGAAGGTACCTCATTATATACTTAATCACCATGCAAAGGAATTCACTTGCGACCGTCTGACTATATAAAATCACCCCCTAAAGTTACAGTAATTTCTTATATAGGTAATATTTGTGAATAAATACTTAATAAAGATTTTACCACATTAAGTAATAATTTGTTATAGATAATATATATAATCACACAATGTAGTGCATAATATCAGATTTATTGACCGTGCATATAAAAACTAAATTAGGTAGATATTAACTATTAATAATGTATATATATATTCTTATCAAGGCCAAGGAAATATCCTTGCGACCGTCTGACTATATAAAATCATCCCTAAAGTTACAGTAATTTCAATAGGTAATATTTTAAAATATTAATAAAGTACCCTTAAGTTGTTCACAACATGGGTGCAAGGTGCTTATTATAGCTATAATAAAGGAATTTACTTGCGACCTTACTATATACAAAATATCTAAAGTTACGTAACTAGAGATGATTTTTAATAATCAAGTGAATCCCTTTGACAAGTGTTAACTAATTGATAAGGTACCTTCATTTATATTAATCACTTTTAAAGGGATTTAAATTCGACAAATTGCCTATATAAAATACCGTAATTTGCAGTGATTTACTTAGTAATTAGAATTTCTTTTAAATAATTAATATAATAATACCTCTTAACAATTAGTTGTTCAATAAACTTTGTTAGAGGTACTTATTAATATTTAATACTATGCAAAAGGAATATCTTGCGATTTAGGGGATGATTTTATATAGTCAGACTTCGCAAGTGATATCTTTCATGGTGATTAAGAATGCATAAGGTACCTTTTACAATTTTATATTTGAATACTATTATTTAAAAGTATCTTTAAAAGATTATTTAAAAATAATCAATACGTAACGTTAAGCATGAAAACTTATGAGGTGATTTTATTATAGTCAGACGTTGAAATAAATCTTTGGCATTGTTGATTCAAGTAATTAATAATGGTACCTTGTACCAATTTTAGTCTGTGGAACAACTTTTTAAAGGTACTTTATTAATATTTTCAAATTTGCCTTTATAAGAAATTCGAACTTTAGGGGTGATTTTTATAGTCAGACGATCGAAGTAAATTCCTTTGCATGGTGATTAAGTATATAATGAAGTACCTTATACCAATTTTATTGTGGAACAACTTTTAAGAGTATTTATAATATTTTCAAAATATTGCCTATTATAAGTAACTGCTAACATTTAGGGGTGATTTTCTATAGTCAGACGGTCATAAGTGAAATTCCTTTTGATGTGATATATATAATACCTTGCTACAATTTTAGTTGTGGAACAACTTTAAGTATTTTTAATATTTCAAATATTCTTTTAAGAAATTCGTACTTTAGGTGATTTTCTATGTAGGTCAGTGAAATCTGCAGTTGATTAAGTATATAAGTATTCTACAATTTTGTTGTGGAACAACTTAAGGGATTATAATTTTAAAATTTTCCTATATAAGAATGCTGCAACTTTAGGGTGATTTTAGTCAGACGGGTGGCAAGTAAATTCTTTGATGTGATTAGATATAATAAGCTACTTGTACCAATTTGTGTGGAACAACTTTTAGGTATTTATTAATATTTTCAAATTTGCTATATAAAAATTATGTAATTTAGGTGATTTTTATAGTCAGACGGGTCCAAGGAAATTCCTTGTATGTGATTACATATAATAGCACCTTGCTACAATTTTTTGTGGAACAACTTTAAGGCTTTATTAATATTTTCAAATTTGCCTTATAAGAAATTTCTGTAACTTTAGGGGTGATTTTTATAGCAGACGGTCGCGTGAAATTCCTTTTGCATGGTGATTAGATTATGTACCTTTACCAATTTTATTGTGAACAACTTTTTAAGGTATTTATATATTTAAAAATTCTATTAAGAATCTGAACTTTAGGGGTGATTTTTATAGTCAGACGGGTCCAAGTGAAATCTTTATGGTGATTAAGGATATAATAGTACCTTGTACCAATTTTTGTTGGAACAACTTTTAAGGGTCTTTATAATATTTTCAAAATTTTGCTATAAGAAATTACTGTACTTTAGGGGTGATTTTTATAGTCAGACGGGTCGAAGTGAAATTCTTTTGTAAGATGATTAAGCATTAATAAGTACCTTGTACCAATTTTAGTTTGGAACAACTTTTAAGTACTTTATTAATATTTCAAAATATTGCTATATAAAATTACTGTAACTTTAGGGTGATTTTTATAGTCAGACGGTCCAAGTGAAATTCCTTTGCATGGTAATTAAGTATAATAGGACCTTCTACCAATTTTTTTGTGGAACAACTTTTTAAGAATTTTTATTTTTAAAAATTTTCTATTAAGAAATCTGAACTTTAGGGGTGATTTTTATAGTCAGACGGGTCCAAGTGAAATCCTTTTGCAGGTGATTAATATATAATGAGTACCTTATACCAATTTTTTTGGAACAACTTTTTAAGGGTATTTATAATATTTAAAAAAATCTAATTTAATAATGAACTTTAGGGGTGATTTTTATAGTCAGACGGGTCCAGTGAAATCCTTTGGATGTGATTAAATATAATAGGTACCTTGTACATTTTGTTTGGAACAACTTTTTAAGGGTACTTATTAATTTTAAAATTTTGCCTATATAAAAATTAATGTAACTTTAGGGGTGATTTTTATAGTCAGACGGTCGCAAGTAAATTCCTTTTGATGTGATTAAGATAATAAGTACCTTTACCAATTTTATTGTGGAACAACTTTTTTAAGGGTATTTTATAATTTTTTAAAATTTTCCTATATAAGTGACTGCAACTTTAGGGGTGATTTTCTATAGTCAGACGGGTGGCAAGTGAAATTTCTTTTGCATGGTGATTAAGTGTACAATGAGGTACCTTTGTACCAATTTTTGTTGTGGAACAACTTTTTTTAGGTTACTTTATAATTAATTTAATAACATTTCTAATATAAGTAATGGCTGCAACTTTAGGGGCTGATTTTATATAGTCAGACGGGTCGCAAATGAAATTCCTTTTGCGTGGTGACCAAGTATGCAATAAGGTACCTTAATACCAATTTTAGGTGTGGAACAACTTTTTTAAGGGTAATCTGCAAAGAGGTACCTTTGTGTCAATTTTTGTTGTTGAACAACGTACGATAATTACATAATAATTATTAGTTGGAGTAAAAGTTTCTTAAGAAAAATAAGTGTTTCTGAAATATTATATAACTAATATATAAATGATACTAAGAAATAAACAAGCGAAAATCATAATAATAAGCTGTCAAATTTAGCTGCTAACTTCACATTTTGGCTGCGTTAAAAAGGCTGCTAACTTCACTTTTGGCTGCGTAAAATGGCTGCTAATTTCACTCCGGTTCAAGCCAACGTTTTGCTAAGATATAATCTGTCATAGCTTCATTTGAATTGTAATCGTTTTTTTCGTGTTTTGTGCTTAAAAAGTATCAAAAGCGTCGCCAGGAAGAGATCGTGTTGCCTGTTAGTTATGCTGTGTACAAGTAAATATGTTACATGGGAAGCTAGCAAAAATTTGCTTAAAGTCAAAAATCTAAACACAGTCAGGGCACACTTGCTTGGTCTGTTGTAAACAAACGTGTTTTTGGCAAGAAAAACAATGATATTTTGATTTTATATTAGGTTTAGGCAGACAACACATCCATATTTTTCACTGTTTTTTCTTCACTATCCGGACCTTGAACTGTATCTAGCGTAGCAAATCCAATTGTGTTATTCTAACTGATAAGTTGTTGCAAACTTATATTTATTTTTGCATCTAAAAGAACTAAGCCTAGAGGGTGAAGTATCGCCATCTTCCGATATCAATATCAGTTTTGTGATCCTTCAATTCCGGGACAAAATCATCTCTGACATTATTATTTCCGATCCATTTGAATCTTTCACAATCGAGTTCCCAATGAAAGCTTCATTATTTGGGTCCAAACTCGAATCTAAAAGAGTTATAGGTGCCTGAGTTATTTTAAAATGGCAAAGTTCAGTTGTAGGTAAATTTTGTTTACCGCTCGACGTCCAAAGTAAATCTATACTTTAAAGCGGCTGTTTATTTGTGTAAATAAACGCTGAATTATAAAAGTAGTTTATATAAAAAAAGTTACGTAAGTACCGACGACGGGCCTGTGAGGCCGGATCGTAATTAGATATCGCCGTAACTTACCTAAATCGCCTGACCTGAAATTTCATACTACACTACGTTCCACAATATTCCTTGATTTCTCGTTTTACCTGCTACTGTTAGTCGTAAAACTCAATATACTTTGGGTACCCGCATGTAGATCTGGACTTAAAATTTTCTTTATTTATTATTGTACCTACTTTTTGGCATATTATTATTTTTTTTTTTAATTTAAATTCGTTTATAGATCTTTACAAAAAGATATAAAACATGTCACAAAAAAAAAACTGAATAAAATAACAAAATACAATCTGTTCAACAAATTTCAAAACATCACAAAAGAAAGAGTGTCATGTCACTTCATCCGAAAGGTACTCGTCTATGGTGTAATACATTTTCTCTTTAAAAAACAATTTAGTTTTTCATCTAAAATGCCTATATTCAACTTGCTGCCGAAGAACCTTAGAAAGGTGGTTATATACTCGTATGCCCATAAGCATCGGACCTTTGTGGACCACATCATACTGTGTTTGTGGAAGCACTAAACTTGATTTATTTCTGGTGTTATATGTGTGAGTGTCGGCATGTGCAAGCAGTGAATTCATGTTTCGAAACACATGGCATGCTGCTTCTATCATATAAAGGCATGCCAGTGGCATGATCTGAAGTTCTCTAAACAAACTTCGACAAGATTCCCTTTTTGATTTGTTAAGCATAACCCTAACAGCTCGTTTCTGACACAGGAAAACACGAACAGCCTGCGGCGAACATCCCCAAAGCAGTATGCCGTACGTAAGTCGAGACTGCACCTCAGCAAAGTAGAGATATTTTATTTGCTGCACACTCAAAACAGGTCTTAAGCACCTGATCTGAAAGATTGCCGTATTAATTTTTCCTAACAGTTTATCAGTGTGGATTCCCCAATTAAAGGTGTCCTGCAACCATACTCCCAAAAAGCGCGCATGATCCTGTCTCTTTATTACTGCCAGTTGCTGCATCCTTATTTCCGTAATGTTAATTTGCCTTTGCCTGTGATGAAATATCAAAAATTGCGTTTTCGATGCATTCAGAAAAGCCCATTGGCAGTAAACCAATCCACAAGCTTTGAGAGCATTTTTCACAGGATTTGGTGGTTTCAGCTGAATCCTCAGAGACTAGAATTGTTGCGTCATCAGCGTAAAGGGTAATTTTGTAATCTGACAACGAAGTGACAAGATCCGCTAGGTACAATGAAAACAGTATTGGGGATAATATTCCTCCCTGAGGCACTCCCATCCCACTTTAAGTCGTTCCGATTGAAAAGTTTGAAATTTATAGTTTTCATTGTCACGAACTTCAGTGTATTGCTCTCTATCGTGCAAGTATGATCGGAACCAGTCAAGAACCCTGCCTCTTATTCCACATGCTTCGAGCTTCCTAAGTAGTCTGTCATGAGGGACACAGTCAAAAGCGCGACTCAAGTCACAGAAAATAGCCACCGGACAGCGCCCATTGAGAGGTCATCCAGAATACCACTATAGAGCTCCGTCGAAGCGGTCTGCGTACTCTTGCCTTCACTATAGCCATGCTGTTCTTCAGGAATTAGTTTGTATTTGTGGCAAAACAGTTCAATCTTTCCAACATACAATACTCAAAAACCTTTGAGATCACAGACGTAATGGATATTCCACGATAACTCTTTATGTTGTTCTTTGCAGCATTTTGAGGATGGGAACCACTCTTGAGAATTTAAGAGAATCAGGAAAGACACCGGTTTCAAAAGAGAGGTTTACCAGATGAACCAATGGAGTAACAAGTTTAGGAGAAACCTCCTTTATTATTTTGAATGGCATTCCATCAGGTCCTACAGAGGGTTTATTTTTTATTTGTGAGAATATCTTAAACATTTCAGCCTCTGCAAAAGGAATAATCACCTATTGAATTAGGATTGCTACAAATTCCGCATAAATTAGAGTGCGGATTACTCCTGAAATTTGTTTAGAAATAACTTTTGGTTCTTCTATAAAATATGTATTAAAAAGATCCGCTATTTCTTTTGGAGAATCTATTTTTGAGTCATTGTTGTCAAGTTCAATGTTTGTTCTACGAGTTGGTTCGTTATTTCGTAATTTATTGATTATTTTCCACGAAGTTTTATTCTTATTTGTTGATTTCTCCATTAATCTACTAAAATACTCTCTTCTTTTAGTATCAACAAGTTGTCTATGTTGTTTTTTCTTTGTCCGGTATATTCCAGTTAACTGAGGGTGTTGTTTCTTCATAATATAAAGATCTCTTAGGGACTCACTAGACTTTTGCATTGAATGATCAAAAACCTTGACTTTATTTTTTGTTCTTTGATTTATTTTTACAAGAGGAAAGGAAGATTCAAAGTAGTCCCGTAATCCTTCATAAATCAGATTAAACTTCCTATTGAAGTCGGACTCACTATATACTTCCTGCCACACCTCCTCTTCTAGAAAAGATTGAAATCTTGATTTATTCTGTTGACAGTACAATCTCTTCCAGCAGATTGTATTTGTGTTTGCTGCCGTTAATGTTGTTGTATCGACCGACACAAGAATAACTCTGTGGTCGGACATAAAAGTATCGAAAATTTTAAGCTGAGGAGAGCAAGTATCATCACTAAACACATTGTCTAATATGTTCTGACAATGAACATTCACCCTAGTTGGCACCTGTACCATTCTACGAATCCCAAACTGCGCCGCAATACTGTCAAGTTCTTCCCTTTCCTTGGATTCCACTCCCATGTTAACATTAAAGTCTCCAAAAACCCACAGGACTCTGTTTATGGCAAATACACGTTGCAGCAACTTCTCAAACATCCAAGAAATTGTTGGTAATCTCCAGAAGGTGAACGATAGATGCAAATTAAAATATGGGTTTTATTATTTCCATCCATAAACTCGCAGGCACAAGATTCAAAGTCTTTTTCGTGGCACAGATCACCTGTAGCCCAGGCCCTAGTAAAAATATCCTCCCGCGACCAGATTATCGTACCACCACCCCTCATATTCCTTCTTGAAATATGCAGGTTATATGCAAATTGCAGGTGTTGAATATAAAAAAGAGTCTTTTCATCTTAGTTCATCAGTCGTTAGTTTGTCTTGGTATTTTCGTGTGTGTTATTGAGCATCCAAAATAGCTAACCTAAACTATTAATATTAGTAGGTAATCAGGACCTGTACCCTTTCCAAAGGTGCGGTGCCTACACAATAGGTAAGGCAACCTATTTATGGTTGGGTTTTCCACTGAGGATTGTAATTTAAATTTTATTGCGGTCAAGAAATCAACAAATTATTGTAAAACGTACCATACCACTAGCAGTGTTGGCGCAATTAAACTTATAGCAACTAGCGATTTGTGCACACCCAAAGCAACCTCACAGGCCCCCCATCGGTACTTAAAGATTAAGCTGTGTTTTTCTATAAATAAGTTAAAAATATTGGCAATCAGAAGCGTATATTGTCATTAGAAAAGGATCTTGTACCTTATTTACACACAATACCACCGATTTAATTACTCAAATACACAGATTTATTTGCATGAATGTTTGGAGAAGGCCCACGTTAATAAGTTTCTCGTCTTGTCCAACAAATGGATTGATAGTAAAGATTTTTTAAATAAAATAAATTGTATATTAATATTTTTAAATTTGTCGAATATTCTAAGCATATCGGTATGCATCGAGGGGGAAACCACCCCCGTGATTTTGAACAAATAATGCCTTTTGGGGGAATTATTTCCCAAATATTACCCTATATTGCCCCATAATTCCCCATATTGCCTAAAATTTTACATAATTGCCATATATTTCCCCATAATTCCTCGTATTTCCCCATAATTCCTATATATTTCCCCATAATTCCTATATATTACCCCATAATTCCTATATATTTCCTCATAATTCCTCCATATTGCCCATAGTACCTCCACATAATTGTCTTTATTTTTACAGGGTGTTAATTTAAAACCTTTTAGTGCAAATTTATTCAAAAGATAGTTGGAAAATTCTATTTTGACACAAATGCTATGCAGGTAGGGGGAACTGTATCACTCCAAGATGAATCACTGCCTAGGCACTCCATCTCATTTTAAAATTTAAAGTGACATTGCTTCTTTTGAGACACATCAAATTAAAGGGTTCCTAAAGTAGTATCCATCTGCACAATATTTTTGTTATTAGTTCATCACCACTATTAAATGATAAAAATGTAATTATACTAAAGTGGGGCTATACTATTTGTTGGTCGTAAAAAATAAAAAAATTGACATACTGGAGATTTTGTTTTTTATTTTTTTCTATTGTTTATTAAAGTTATGTTAAAAATTGTTACATGATTAAAAGACAACCGATTCATAATGATTTTTGCAATTGAAAATTCAAAAATTCAAAATTTTAACTTGTGACTGCAATTTGAGGGGCATCCAATAATATTTCGCAATACTTCTTGTAAACATCAAAAAACGAACAATTAAAAAAATATAGCTTTATTTTTATGATTTTGACAATGTTTAAAAAAATCAAGAATTTAAAATCCGATGACGAGTAAAACATTAAAAAAAACTAACCAGAAATAACCAAAACTGATTTATATATATACTAGATGTGAATTTTCAAATTAAAAAAAAATGTAAAAATTCAAAAATTAATATTTTTGAATTTTGTTTCTCAAATTATTCTATTTTTGATGCGCAACAAAAAAAAATTGAAATATTATGAAAAATAGTCAAAAGTCAAAAAATTGATTTTTTGACTTTTCAAATAAAAAAATCTTCATGAAATCATTGTTTTTCCCATGATTAGTAGAACATTAAAAAAATTGTAAATATCTTCATTTTTCGATTTTTTGTGGCCAAAAAACCATACCTTTATACCACCACTTCTATATAAATACCAAAAAAAATATTTTTGCCCTGATGAATATTACTCAGTGAGACATTTGATTTAGTTTATTAGAAAAAGGGTGACGTCATTTAAAATTTTAAAATTGGGGGGTGGGGCATCTAGGGCGTTACTGCAGTGGGTTAATTTCCCCCTTGTATAACATTTATATCTAATTGCAATTTTACAACAATTTATTTTTGAGATATTTGCACTGAAAATTTTTAAACTTACTCACGTATGTATGTCTTAGTATCTATATATTTTTTAAACGTTCACTGTAAAAGAAAGTAACGTCACAAATCTTAATTATACAAAAAAACAAAACAAAAGTTTGAAACACAGTGTATTATGGTATTAGGTAGTCAATACAAAAACAAAAAAAAATGCGTATTGAAAAATATAAAAAAAGAAGCTTTACAATACTGGTTAGTATAAATATGATACTTATACGGTATTATCAAAGAAAAAACGAAATCTAAAATAAAAGGTACTTAGAACTAACCGAGGAATTTATCTGCTAGAATCTATAATTAAATTAACTAAAATATTAAAACTAAATGAATGATTTTTAATTTATTTTTAGTTCTTAAAATAAGTGTATGATAAACCTATAGATCTGCTTGTGCCTTTGTTCTATGACACAGTCGGGCTTTAGAAATTTAAAATAAACTGTATCTTATTTTTCTCTTAAGACCACTCTTCTAATAAACCACGTAGTACCTCTTAAGGTGTATCTCTTTTTCTTGAAAATAATATTATAATTTTATGTTCCACATAAAATATATCTATTAAAGAGTATAAAAAATGAAAAAAGTACTTTAAGCATTAAAAAAAAATACAATAAACGAGTTGCTTACTTAGTTGTCAATATCGTTTTATATCAACATCTTCCTGTTCTTCCTTACTCGAACTTGTAACATCATCTTTTTTACTTTTTTGGACCTTACATATTTCTTTTTTTATCCGATCTGTCGATTTTTTAATAATACTTTCCCTTTTTTCCATTTTTACTTTAAGAAATGGACCATCTTCATTTAGATTTAGAGTTCAACTTTACCTAAACTCTCTATGTCATGCTTTTTTGCTCTGTATGCTTCGTTTAGCATTGTATCATCCATGAGTTGAGAATTCTTTCTTAATATTAGTATTAAATTTATCATCTTCTTCATTCTCAATAACCATATTTTCTTGTTTATTTCCTACAGCCACTTGAATCCATAAATCTGTAGTTACAGATATACCAAGATTATTTAAATCAGCTTGTGCCTCAAATAAAGCATTTTCTATTAATTCTTCAATAGCTTTGTCAGTGATGGTTGTAAAATCTGTGAAAATTCCACTTTCGGTGTCTTTTAATATTCTATTTTGGTCTGTTTCATCCCTCAGAAATTTTATTGCATCTTTTAAATTGAACTTTATTTCATTTAGTACCATTATTTTCCCTTCCTTTTTGAATTATATCCTCAATACTAAGGTTAACGACAGTAGCAACAGTGCTGAAGAAAGAACGGGTGCATCGAAAAATATTTTCGCAACACTGACTACCATTAAGCCAAGGGGAGAACCTATCTAGTTATAGGTTTTTGTCTCTGAAATTAACAACTAATTTCAGCATGTAATAAGCATTTAGTTCTACACAAAGATATGCTTTATGCTGAGAATATTATTTTTGACTTCGTATATGTTGCTGTTTTTTATCCACGTTCTTAAAATTCTTAGAAAAAAACTCCGTACCAAATGTTATAAATTCGTTGTTTTATATTTAAATTTTTTCCAAGTAGAAACCTAAAATGTAACTGATCAACTTTAAATAGTTATAAGTTTCTTTGTATTCCGGATGCTTGCTTAGCGATTTCTGCAGCCAAAAATTAGTGACTTCGAGGTAGGGTTCATGATTTCTCGAGCTTATCAATTTCTCGGGTCTCGAGAATTCTCGAGGCTAATTTCTCGGGTCTTCTCGGGTTGTCGAGAAATTTACAAATTGCGTGTACTACACTTTGTAAACCGTCTGAACTCAGCTAGAGTCGAAACACTAATGAACGTGTGTGTATTACAGTGTTGCCAACCAAGCTCGCTGAAAATTCCCAATTTTTTTGTGAAAAAATCCCTA
This sequence comes from Listronotus oregonensis, assembly GCA_019359885.1. NCBI lineage: Eukaryota > Metazoa > Arthropoda > Insecta > Coleoptera > Curculionidae > Listronotus > Listronotus oregonensis. The sequence goes on along the minus strand of JAHBCN010025237.1, from coordinate 19,499 downwards.
GAATTCCCTAGAACAAAATTAAATAGAAAAATAATTTACGACATGACTTTATTGTCAGAAAAGTTCAAAAAATACATAAAAATAAAATCTAATGGTAACAATGGACATAGATAGCAAAATGAATTAAGAAAAATAAAAGTTTCTAAACAAAAAAAAAACAATTCTAAAAATTCTTGAAATTAATCTTTTTTTTATAAAGGTTTTCCTTTTTCATAAGACTTAAATGCTTTTCATTTAATGAATAATTTTGGCAGCAGTTTTCACTAGAAAGACGAATTAAACACACTGCATTTAATGCCTCACTGGATAATTAATTTCGCTTTTTATTTTTAACGTCGGTAACGACTGAAAATACTCGCTCAGTCTCGGCATTACTGTGGGGCAACAAATACACGAACTTGACATTTCTTTTTTCCCTTTGTATTTTGTGGGCAACAACCACAAAATACGAAAGGGCAACAACATGCAGAGAGATGCTAAGTAGCAGTTGATCTGTAATTCCCCGAAACCCGATACCACGAATTAACCCGTATTAGATTAATCAGCGCAACAAGAAGCAATTTTTGAAAAGATACAATGATCAAACCATAACCCAGGGTATAAGGATTTAATAGGTACTTGTCATTAGTAGTCCATTTAATATTAAAATTGATAAATTGACTGAAATTCTATAAATTGAACTGAAAACAATCCAAAGTTGAAAATTCCTAGATATTAGATAAAATTCCCTTTTTCCCTATTGTAGGAAAAAATCCCTAGAACTAGGGAATAATTTCCTGGGTTGGCATTACTGGTGTATTACCTACTGTATTGTATTATGTATAAAACGACGCCGCCAGAGCGCTTGCCGCGCGCGATCGGCGAGATCAAAGGGTACCACTGCGCTTTGGCCCGTGCCGCCCCGCCGCCCCGCCACGCCGCCGCCGCTGCGCGTTTAAAACAAACGGCAAACGCAAATAGTTTTATTTTATACTTTCATAGACTCAAATACGATTTCTCGAGTTCTTGAGTTTTCTCGAGCTTGATTTCCCGGGAACAAAGCCCAACGATTTCCCGGGAATTCTCGAGCCGAGAATTCCCGGGAATGAACCCTACTTCGAGGACACTTCTGAAATTTATTTTATCTCCAGGATTAACATCCGAAATAGTAAGACAATGAATGGTTAGAACCAACCCTATATACGGTCCACCGGTAAAAATTGACACACATAGTATCTTTTTTTAAAAAGTTGTGATATAGCAGGCAAGTAATTATTATGTAATTTTTAATTATGTAGCTTCGAGAGTTGGCGCAAAATGCAAAGAAATATATTTTTCGTCTATAGAAAATAAAAGTTATGCTCTAAATGTAAGTGTATAAAAACTTAATTGGTAAAAGCGATGAAGACAGTTTTTATTAAGATCTAGCTTGAGGAGTATTTATCCCGTTTAATGCTTTAATATTTATTACGAAAATATACTTACATTAGATAATAATTATTTTTATTATTTAAATAAAGCTTTCAAATGTAAGCTTTAAAAACTTAAGTAATTTATAGTATTTGCGAACTTATTTAAATTATTATTAAACAAAAGTTTACTCACCTCTAACGGTATTTTATTATCTCACTTAAATTACCATTCCCCAACCACGTTGTCACAAAAATGCTTTTTGCGCAGCGGTCTTGCGCGGTTTTGTCAAGTGAGATTAAAATCGCGTAATTTACAAGAACAGCATAAGGTTTTAATACCAAAATTCGTTGAATAAACATATATGTTTGCCGCCACCATCCGTCAACCATATCTCACAAAACGTGTAATTAATCGTGAAACTTCGTATCCGTTCGTTAGGACAGCCGACTAAATTTAAACTTTTAACGGAAAATATTGCCAAATAATACCCTAATATTTGTAAATAATACCCCATATTTCCCCATATTACCCTGTATTTCCTTGTAATACCCCATATTGCCTTGTAATACACCATATTTCCCAATAATACCCCGTATTGCCCAATAATACCCCGTATTTCTCAATAATACCCCGTATTTTTCCGTAATGCCTCCAGCTTTGGTGAATAATTCCTAGGTGGTTTCCCCCTCGGTATGCATTGATTTATGAAAGTTTTTTTTATAGTTTACAAGAAAATTGTTCAATTTATATATCGGGCCTCGAGTCGGGCCCACGGCCGATTATACTGAAATTTTGTATACGGGGTTTTTTTGGGGTGCTGATCACGAATCTCAAGTCAAATTTTGTCGAAAACTTATAGTTTTAAGTTATAACGCACTACTCGGACCAAATCTTCTCAAAACTGTACAAACTTTCCTAAAATTCCTCCTTAAAATTAGTTGACCCAAAAATGAAAGATTTTATGGTAAAAAAATTATTATTTTTTAAGATACAATAATATTTACCTTTCTTTAGTTGTTATATTTGACCAAAAACACCACCAAGAGAAAAATATTTTCAATTTAAAAAAGTCAATAAAATTATCTAGGGAAAAGCGCTCACTTTTTAAATTTTAATTGTGTTTGTTTGTTGTGGAGTTTACATTAACGGCATTTATTTTGATAAAAAAGAGGCTGTTATCAATTACCTGTTTGATATATACCTTATCAACAAATCCAAATTTCACCCTTAAACCTCACTTGTATTAATATCTGACTTCTAAATAAAAACACCTTGCAATCATAATGCACCTTTTACAAAAGATTAAAATAAGGCTTTTTACTTGGATTAAATGCTTTTTATAGAATTTTTCAATTTCTCTATTGAAGATATTTTTTCGTATTTAATGCTGATTAAAACAATTTAAATTTTAAACCTGGCGCCTTTTAGTTGTAGCCAACTTATTAGTCTAAAAATCCCTAAATAATTTCGTTGATTTTTTTTATACAGGGTGTTACAGAATGTTGTGAGGAACATTTAGGGGCAGATTGTACATCTAAAAATATGAAAAAAAGTTCATATGAACATGAGTCCGGAAATGCTTCGTTTTTATGATACAGGGTGTTTAAAGGATTTTGTCTTTTATAGTTTATTTCACATTTCTCAAAAACCCGTTAAGATGGTAAGATGAATTTTTATACACGCAAAATGTATAAATATAGGTCACATTTACATGTATAAAATTGTTTTCTAAGGCACTTACATCAATAGCGTTCGTGCCGGTAAGTCCTTATTTTAAGCGACAAAACTGTACGCTACTGGTTTTCGCAAAAATAAGTATTACTTTTTCAAAGCCAGTTTATGCGTAAAAAGTACCTCTTGGACTTTTTTGTTCTGACTTATCGTTTTTGAAATAAAAATAAAAGTACAGGGTGAGTCAACGATAGAGTAAAGTTCATTATTTCATTGGTTTCAAAAATTATGAGAAAATAGTAAAAACAAAAGATGTAAAGATTCTAAGGATGCACAATTTAAAATTATTTTAAAGGCTCAAAAAAGCGTGACGAATAAAACATACATTTTTTTAAATGAAATACCCTTATTTTTAAATTTTGTTTTGAATTTTTTAAAATTCTTCAACTTTTTTTAATATTAATGCATCCAAACCTAATAGTTTTTCCAATATTTAATTTTTCTAAAAAGAAAATAATTTTCACATTGCAAAGAAATTAATAGCGCCATTATTTTTGAAGGAGATCACTCATATTTGATATTACATTATTCAAGATGACGTAAAAGATATATGCAACGGAATTTTAATTAGATGCCAGGGTGTTCAAAATAAACGAATATATTTGATCATTTTAAATTGAAAATCTCGATTTTTTTAAATGGCGCACCATATATATTATTATTTTTTCTGAAAGATCTTAAAAAACCCACAACTTTTATTAATGTCATATACCTATTTTTAATACTTTGCGATTTATTTTAACTTTTCCAATATTTACCCTTCTTTCTGTCTAGGACTATTGCTATAACATTAGTTGGCCATTTTTAAATTTTAAATTCAGAAAAAGGAAATAATAATAAATACCTATTACTACAAATTAACTTATTTTTAATTATTATTATAGCAATAAATGTTCAAAAATATGCCCTTCTACTTGATACACATGTTTAGTTTTTTTTCGTATATTTTCTGGACGTTCCTTAGCATAAACGGTGTTATTCTCCTGTACGTGTCCCGAATCCTATTTTCCATATCTTCTGGTGTTGTAGGGGATTCATAAACACGATCTTTAACATATCCCCACAAAAAGAAATCTAGTGGTGTTAAGTCACATGATCGAGGGGCCATCCAATGAATCCACCTCTACCGATCCATTTCTGTGGGTAATGATTATTTAAAATTCTCGAACTTCTCGATGGTAATGCGGAGAAGCTCCATCTTGCTGAAACCACATTTGTTGATCTCAATGTTATCAAATTCTTGAAGAAGTTGAGGTAAATCATTCTGCAAAAAGTTTAAATATCTAGGCCCGTTAACTGTTTCGCGAAAAATATGGTCCAAGTGTTTTATTCCACACCACACATTAAGTGACCAATGGTTTTGGTTTTGCACTTCCCGTACCCAGACTGGATTAACTGTTGAATAATAGTGCATTAGGTAGTAGTTATAAAAATAACGTCCGTGGTGGCACTACCGCGTTGTCTAAAAGGTGCTGTGAAATGCAATATTTGCATGTTTCAGTGTTGACAACGTTGACGGAACAACTGGGATGAAATGGGTTAAACACCGGAAAACCGGACTCACGGTACTTTGGTACTTAGGTCTATATATGTATATATAATCCGTAGGATATAATATACAATATAATAATCCTTCGTGAGCTGTCATAAAGATTAAAAAAAAAAAAAGAAAAAAATGTTATGACGATTAACTGCACCATTACTGCGAAAAGTAGCTTCATCGGAAAACATTATTTTAGACAAAAAATTTGGATCGGCCTCTATTGCTTCATTTATAACGGTGCAGAAGTTTACCCTTTGTTCAAAATCGCGGTCTAGAAGTTCTTGGTGTAGTTCCATGTGGAAGGGATGATATTTGTGTTTTCTAGTGGTGCGGTTAACGGTAGATTGGGATGTATCACATAAGCTAGCTACTTGACGGCTACTGACCTGGGGATTATCTTGAACTTGAAGTAAAATTTCCAATTCTTTTTCCTCATTGGTAGCATTCCGGTTTACCACTTTTCGTTTTTCATATTCAATACTACCACTAGCATTAAACCGTTCCATTAAACACTGAAGAGATTGTCTAGTCGGTACACGTCTATTAGGGTACTTCGCCTTGTAAAGTCTTACTGCCAACAAAGTATTTCTTTGCGCCTCACCCAGTATATAAATCATATCAATTAATTCAGCTTTAGGAAAATCCATACTAATTTTTTTTTTTAATTTACTGACACCACAATAAATTTTATGAATTTATTTACTCAGATGTCAGGTTAAAATTTGACAATGTCATTTTGTCATGGCCAACTAATGTTATAGCAATAGTCTTAGACAGAAAGAAGGGTAAATATTGGAAAAGTTAAAATAAATCGCAAAGTATTAAAAATAGGTATATGACAATAATAATAATAATTAATAAAAGTTGTGAAAGAATCGGTAATCTCAATTTAAATAAATATAAACAAAAATATCTAAATACTCTATTTGATAATATGTTTTTTTCTGTGTACTCGATTTATAATAAGGCAGTCTAACGAACTGTCAACAACAGCTGATTTCATTCTTTGGAGGACAGGTTTACATTTGATTTTTATAAGCGAATGTGCATTTTTAAGGATTTTTATGAAGTTAATAACTATAATGCCTTCATTTTGTTGTGTTGGTTGTGTAATAAACTGTGCTAATAGAGGAGACAGGAATAGAGTGGGTTTTTACAGGATTCCTTCTATTTTAAATAAGAATGATGCTTTACGGAATCTATCAACAGTCTGTTTAATAGTTTGTAACAGGGGTAGTAATAAATATTTCGACAAAAATGAACAATCATAAATATTGCTTTGCATGCGCAAATTAAAAGTATAATGGTAAAAATTTATGTTTGACTTTTTAAGTGCTTAATAATAAACGGTCTATTATATATGTTAGGGGCTTTAAACAGAAAGCAGATAGGACCGGTTTCATAGGGAAAGGCCGAAGATACGGCCTCAGAAGAAACATCTGGTTCCTGTAACAAGGACCTGGTAGCTACCCATGTCACTAGACCGGCAGAGGAGGGCATGACGGATCTAATCGTCTGCTCGTCATACTTTCCAGGAGACAGGGACACCAGAACACATATTGTGCTCATGTCGGAAGCGACATGAGTAAGAGGAGATGTAAGAACTCTCTCTCCCAATCTGATATTGGATTCATTAGAAGTCTGATCCTATTGGGAGAAATATAAAAAGGTGTGAGCTACAATAGACCGAGCGGTCGCAGTGGAGGGCGTTTAAAGTCCACTCACTTTAAACCTACTTACCTACCTAGGGGATATAAAGGGTTACCTTATTATATGGTAGGTACAACAATATAATACTACTTTATTGTAAGAGAACAGAAAAGTGTACTAGAATAAAGTATGCTATTTGCAGCGATCATTACATCAAAATGCCACCAACAGATAACATGACATTGCACTTGGTGTCATTACTGATGTAATGGTCAAGTCTTTTATACTTACAGGCTTTTAAGAATCAAATAAACATAAAATTAAATTCTCCAATACCACTTAGAAGCAATAAAACAAAGTTTTGTATGAAATTAGTATATTATCTTTAGTGTTCTCATTACTTTATAGCCTCATTCATAAGCTACTAGGCCATGAAATATTCACCTGATGAAGCTCTACTTTATAACCTAAATACCTATTAAAATTATATACATTTCTATTATATTTAAGTTTTCTATTTAAAACTTTACACCCCCTATAAACAAAACTTAATAATCAGATACAAGGTGCTTCAATACAAGCAAAAAAGCTAAATAAAGAATAGTAAAAATTATTTAATTTAAAAACTAACACCACTTAAATATGTAAGTTGAAACATGTGACGAGACCACATTCCGAAACACTGGGTTACCAGGTTACCAGATTAAGTCATCTGCGCGTTTACGAAATTTAAAGATATGTGTCCTAATATCGCATTACCGCCACAACCTGCTATTACAAGGTAGAAAATATGGCTATATCAGCAGTTAACATATTACCATATAAATTATAATGTGGTAAAAAATGTCATCGAAAAATAAAGAAGTTATAAATGCACCAAATGTTAAATCTGATTTAAAATTTATTTTTGAAAATTTTGGATATTTTTCGTATGTGATTGAACAGTTATAAAAACAAAATGGCCCTAGTGCCTTTATTTCATGTATTTCAAAGCACTATAGACAAGCTTAAATCTGTTCCTAATGAAATTGGTGACAAATTAAAAAATCTTGGAAAGAAATCCAGAATTTTTAGAAATTAAACATATTTTTAAGGCACTATAAAATAAAAGAACTGACTTGTAAAATCATTTTTGATTTACTCCGGTTACAAGCTGTGATGTCGAAAGGAGCTTTTTTAGACTTAGACATATTTTAAATTATAAAGGAACCAATTTTACCGAAACCAACTTTGAAAAGACGTTAGTTAGTTATATCATGTAATGCAAATAAATTGTAAAACACTCCTGTTATGTTTTTATTTCACATGTTTTTAAATTCGTTTATAATTAATATATCCCTAATACGAACGCCAATGAACTTACCAGACATTAAAAACGTATAGGTAACAAGCTCGTTCCGAAATCCGGGCCCTAATTATAAAATTAAAGATACTTTTACAGCAAACAAGTGTTATAAAAAAAACTTTCTCGCGTAACTTATAGTTTTCGAAAAAAGTGTAGGACCTTCTTCTTTTTCTTCTTCCTGGGAGCAGTCTTGATTCACTACCGGAGGCAGCGTAGCCTCTTTGGGGTTTTTTTTGCCTAATCTCCCATTATCATGTATACCAATCCTCCCTTAGTCTGTTCCTTCCACAAGTCTGTATAACCCCGAGACTGGTTGTTGATATATTCCTGTGGGCTCATTTTTGGTTGCCCAAATAATGCCTGTCTTTTTTGCAATGCTTCACATTCGCATAGAAATGGTAGGCTGCTTCTTCCCCCCGTCGCATTCTGCAACT